>JAHHUM010001290.1:0-209907 GCA_036173005.1 Crenichthys baileyi
CATGATGGTGAAGATGAGGGGAAAACTGGGGTATTGTGAGTGGCCCCCGGGGCCCGAGGGATCCCCTTTTCAGGGGGAAGCACCATCCAAGCAGAGAGATGGCAGTCCTTCACAGAGAAGAGTTGGAGCAAACATCAGAGGGAAAATAAACACTGTTGTGCTTTCAAACAAAGTGATCTCTTTTCTTATACCCACTCCACATAACTTTGTACATATGTTGTAGTTTCCATGGTGCCATAGTCCTAATAAAACCCTCTACTGCCAAGTTACTGCATTGAAACACATAGTATCTGAAAATGTGAGGAACTTCAGACACAGAGTGAAAATAACAATTTCATGCAAACTTTTAGTAGTTCTCTATGTTGTTTTTGTTTGGTTTTCTCTATATTACAAAGGACATTGTAACTTGAACGTTTAAAGTATTTTGACACTTTAACATTGTGGATTTCCACTTAAGACATCTAAAAGTGAACACATGCATTACTTAGCACACCAAATACTTTGAAAGGACTGTTAGGGTTGCTATTAACAGGAACCCAAAATACAAGTCATGTCCGTTAATTTCTACTTTGTACAACATAATTCTATCCACTCACTGTTTAGCTGTCTTCTTGGAGAATCTTGAATGTAAGGAAATGTGTCCAGAACATTCAAGAATTACTGGATTCTGTTTTGTTATCCTTGTTCTATGAAAATTATGTGTTTAAGCTGTGTTAAGCCCCCAATCAGATTGTTAGAGAATCTGAGATATGTGACAACATGGGAGATTTGATCAAAACTAGAACTACACAGATCAGAAGGAACAGAGCTTTATTCATTTTTCAGCTGGTGGTGATATATGTTGGGTGGGCTAACAGATATAGATATATAATAAAATGCTGCAGATTGAATTCCAACAACAGAAGCAACCAATATGAAATAAAGAAAACCTGTTATAAATTGACATGTGCTTTGTCAGCTCAAAGACAACCGTAAAACAAACAACCACCAAAACATACCAAACACCAAGCTTACACAGAGCCTCTGTCAGTTGTCCAACTTAATTCCCCTGCATTAACGGTTTCAACTTTAAATATTTTAGATGACTTTTTTTTTCCCAGTCAAACAGCTTTGCATAACACTGCACCACACGCCTTGACACAATCACACTCATAAAATAAAATCATACAATACATACAATACATAAAGAAGTCTTATTTAAAGATAAGCTCACTCTGACGAGTTTTCTGGGATGCAAAAAGGTTAATTACCTTCTCTGGATGCACTCTTCCTCAATAGACAGTGCAGCCAGTGCATTCACCCTTTCTTGTTATTGCGTGTTATTGCGGAGATACGACTTGATCTTCTTCAGTGTACTAAACACCTTTCTGACTCTGCTGATGTCATCGGGGTTGTGATGGCTATGTACATTAACTTAAGGGCCTACAATAAAGTGCTCTAAAGATCGTTCTCTGTTAGCATCCTCAACAGTGATAGGGCAGAAGTTAACCCTTCAAACTTCACAGTGCTGTGCATTACCATCAGTTCACCTTTCAGTTTTTCTGTGCACATCATTGGGAAATGTCTACATGTGGCATCCAACTGCTTCTGCTGGAAACAGGCACTAAAATTCAAAAACAGATCTGGATTAAGGAGTTCAAATTAATTTAAATGTCGGGCCTTCTTGAAGTGAGCTTTTGATTGCTTAATCATTATTTTGCAGTACTGAGCTGCTATGGTGGCACAACCTGAACTTTGAGAAGCCTTTCAAATCCCTCTGCAGACCTGTCTTCTAGCTGGAAAAAAAAACAGGAATCTTTCCACTGCGGTGGATTCAGTGATGTACCTGAGCACAATCACACACTGGCTCACACAAGTCACATCTGTGGTTTGGTCTGCTTGCAACAAATGGCGCTTCATATATTTTATCCTTAATGTTTAGATGTGTATTTGGCCACCTGTGTATTTGATGGGTGATCTGCCAACTGATTGGATAAAAAAGAAAACTTGCTAACCAGATCCAGAAAAACACCCCGATTCAGTGACAAGGAAGATTAATCAGACCCACATAATAATAGCTAGTGTGCCCTGCAAAATTTGATGCAATCCAAAATCTGTGATAACGCATGTCTATTTTTTTTCACCACCTCATTGTGCCTCTGCACAGTGATGTGGTGGACTTCATCCAGTTGACAGACGATGTTCCCAATGTGAATTGTGGTGGATTTGTGTTTTTTTAATCTTAGATCAACAATTTGTTCTTCGGTCCAAGCTTTGTCTCCTCCAAACAGCAAGAACAGTAAGCAGAAAAGAGATTTTTTAGCTACATTTGCCATTAGCCAGTCCTTTCGCTGAAACCAGGTGACAGAAAAACTCCAGTTTTGCAGCTTTTCCTTTTGTTGGATTTGAATATCGTTTGGTCTATCGCCCCCAACATCTTCACTTCCAATTTTGCCTCAAAAGACATTAAGAAATCAGGTGAAAAATTAAATAATCCACCTCAGTTATACTTATCTTGCTTGCCATCTTGCTTCCCAATCCTCCCTTTCTCAGTCCACCACCCCCAACCCACATCTTTTCGCATTGAGAAACATTTTTGTAGGCTCCACCCCCCTTTGGGCTAAACCCCCTGCGCCTTGGGGGGAAACTGGGCTGGGGAAAAAAATTACCCCCAATGATCCCAAAACGGAGGGTGGTTTTTGGAAGACATTTTGGCCCCATTCAATAATCCCTAAATCCCCCAAAACAAAATTAAGGTTTTGGGTCTCTAAAAAATTTCCCCTTTTGGAAAGACGGGGGGCCCCAAAAGTTTTTTTGGAAAATTTAACACAAAATGGGGATACAAAAAAATATTTTAATTTTTGTTTTTTAAAGGCCATTTTAAAATTTTTACTGAAAACACCAGGGAGGGCTTAGCCCTACTAGCCCACTTATACCAGCTGTCCCTGTTTTTCAGTATAATCTGAACAACCCAGGGAATCATATGAAAACCCAACTTTTTTTTTTTAAATAAAATGTGCCTTTCAGACCATTGGGGCACATTATTCCCGGGCTTAGAAAGTTGGTGGTATCTCGGGACTCCTAAAGGGGTTAATACCCAACTAGAAGCATTTGAAGACAGACATTGTGACATCCCACCACTCGGAGGCATGCGGAAATTTGCCTACACAAGGGGTTCTGGGGCAACATTTTCCCTAAAATCAAAAAAACACATCCCAATAAAAAAAAAAACCCCCCTTTTTTAAATTTTAAAACAATTATTAAACAACACAATGGCTGAACGGGCCCCCTTTTTGGGCATTTCCCCAGTACAAGTTTCATAG
Organism: Crenichthys baileyi; assembly: GCA_036173005.1. Lineage (NCBI taxonomy): Eukaryota > Metazoa > Chordata > Actinopteri > Cyprinodontiformes > Goodeidae > Crenichthys > Crenichthys baileyi. The sequence goes on from JAHHUM010001290.1 coordinate 3,303, forward strand.
TAGTTGGAATATAAAATTGTGCATTAGTTTACTTACCTGCTTTCTTCCAACTGCAAGGCCAGGAATTTTCTACGGAAATCTGCTATCCTTATCGCCACATTAACTGCCTCCAAAGCATTCCTCACACTGCTCCTCTCTTCTTGGAATCTCATAAAAATCCCAATTAGGCTAAAAAACAGCAATAGCCCAGCTCTCTCTTCTTCTGTTGTCTTTAAAAATGACAACTCGCATTTCGGTCGCACAGTTATGAAACAACACATGGGAAAAGGAGGCTGAGGTTGGTTCAAAACTCGCGGGAAACAGATTTTTTTCCCTGATTTAGGTTTTGGCGGGGCCCCAATGAAAATGAAAGTAAATTTCTTTAGTGGAGCTGAGCCAGACTGAGTAGAGTAGAACGAAGCCACCAAAGTAGAGCCTGTGGAAAAGGGGCTTTTGTGTTTTAAAGCAAGTGAGAAACTTTTATTTGTCTTCTGACTCAGGATTATCTTGATTAGGTCAAGGGGGTCAAGAGATAGAGCTTTTCAAGAAAACAAAAACTGATTTCCAGTTCTGAAGGGGCGGGGCTTTGATGATGTCAGCATATGACTACATAGTATTTTCGGGCATCCCACATGGATGACTCATACCAAGTTTGGTGTAAATTATAGTTTCTGGCAACGCCCCTTTAACAGGCACAAAAACTCACCTTTTTAATAACTATTACTCCCCAAGGCCTTAAGTGCATATTGACCAAGTTTGAAACCGAGAGCTCAAAATCCCTAGGAGGTGTTTATTAAATTTCGGCAAAAATGCCTAAAAATGACCCTTTGACCCAAAATGGCTGATTTCCTGTTGGATTTAGGGCATACCTCCGAGAGACTTTTTTTCTTGTTTCAGTGGGTTCTATCTACGTTTTAAAATTTTTCAGCTCTCTCATATACCATTTTGGGGCCCTTTACTCTTGTTAGGTGGTCTTAGAGCCTTTGGGCCCATCCCGGTTTAAATTTCCATTAAAATACAAAAATTTAAAATTGGGGGCCCAATTTTTGGAAAAAGGGTTGGGTGATTAGTAAATATGTTTGGGACCCCCAAAATTAGCCCCCTTATTTTTCGGGGAGAATCGTACAAAAATTTAAATTTGGGCAATGGGCCCCTTCGCAGTCCCCCGGGCCTAATTACATTAATTTTAATAAAAATGAAAAGGCAAATATTGGTGAACATCAGTTTAAATTGAAATAAAATAAATTAAATTAAAAAACTGTATAAATCCCAAACTGCAAGAAATAAAGTTAAAGATTTTGATTTTAAAAGTAAAAGTTTAAATTGACCAATTAATTGTAATACTCCTAAACAATTCAGGTCGCTAGAGAGTGAGCAGGCAGTGACGCACTCTTCCAAAACATCAAGCCTATTGGGGACTGAAATACCCTGTGTGACCACTGAGGGTGCATGGGAACACTCACACAAACTTTGTCTTGATATGAAGTTCAAGGGGACTTCCTGGAAAACTGCATTGGGCATGTTTACTCATGATGTAATGCTGCAAAATTGGGGTTGTGCCAGTGGGGACCTCATATGTGGTCCCCACGGGTCAGCCGCAGGCCTAGGAGGTGGATAAGTGATCATCCAGTCATATGAAGTGTTGGTGTCTCTGCAACATTACTTCAGCCAATTGAGCGTCACTTTATAAGAATATGGTCATCAGTCTCCCTGGTTACAAATAACCCAGAGGAGCAAAAACAAAAAGTGAAAACCTGGTCCAACTTCTGCAAGGGCATTAAGAATAAAAAACCCCTTATAAAATTTTAAAATAAAGGCAGTAAAGAACCCTTTTTAAAAATAATGCAAACATTTCATTTGAGGGTTTTCCCAAATTTAGTGCATAGGGTTATCTCATTTACCACTGGAGAGGATTTGTGGTTCTTCTCCCCCCCTTTTTTCTTTCCCCGAGTTTTGGTTTCATTTATTCTCCGAGTCTTTTTTTCTCTGGGGTTCTGTGGGGGGGCAGCAAAAGCCTTGAGGGGCTGTAAAGAAAGTTGACAAAAGGGCAAAAAAGTTCTGTTTGTAAAAGGGGCCCTCTGAAAATTCAGACATTTTCATCAAAAAAAATATTGCCCTAATTTAAATTTGGGGTGTCCCCATTAATTGGGGTTTTTTTTCGGGGGTATGATTTTCTTTTGTGTATGTATTTTGAATATTTCACCACTCTTCATGTTCTTTGGGTCTTGCTTAAGCTATTTTCTTATGCATATTAAGTGTTTTCCTTATTAGTAAATTTTTTGCGTTGTTGCTTTCTTTTTACATACAGTTTTTTCCGGTTAGATAATCCGGTAAGATACTTTTCTGGGTTTCTCTGTGTTTCTGCTCCATTCATGTTACCTACCTCCATCCTTCAACTACTCTTTCTCTCTCTGCCTCAGCTGCAACTCATTTCTGTTCAACTCATTGCAAACCATTTCAATATGAATATATTATTTAATATGAATACTTTAATATTTTATTAAAAAATATTTTGGTCCGTGATCAACTTTTAGACAGTCCTTATCCAATGTCAGTTTTAAATCTGGCAGTCTAGCCAAGAATTCAAGCACTTAATCCGATGTCAGTAATCCCCCAATCGATTATTGAGAAGCTCAAAAATGTTCAATAAAGCCAAGCACCAGCACAGGTAACTCACAACAAATGTTTGACGGAAGCAGGAGTCAGCTGACTCATAAAGTGGGTGAGCACGTGTTCTTAGTCGTTAGCGGTTGGAGCTAACAAAAGAAACTTATAGCTTGTCATCAGAATCAAACACATACCTTTACCACTCTTGGATCCAGTTTAAAGAGTTATGTCTGCTTGCCAGCAAAGAGACATTAGCACACTGTGTGTCCCTTCTTCCAGTTCGCTGGGGACCTGCGTGGAAGAGGTCTGTTTGTTGGAATGCGAGATTTTTATTCAAACAGTGACGTCATGGGAAATCCGCTGTTACTCCCTTCTTGTTCCTGGCTGTGCTGGAAGTAGGTTAATGCGATTTATTTTGGAAGTTCCAGAAAAGTTCTTTCTGGCCTTTAATGTTTTAACCCATGGCTGGGGTCCCAACGAGTGTGTGAGTGAATTTATAACCCCCAGTGGTGCAAAGTTGCTAGAATGATAATAAGAGTAGAAACATTGCAACTTTCAGCTCTTAAGAGCAGCAAAGGGCAGGCTTCACTGCTCCTCAAGGGCGCAGCACCCAAGGCAGATAAAACACAAGGTACTACCCCGGAACAGCCATATGCCTGGCACAGAGGTAGCTTGTCAGTGAAACTCGGGAGAAACAGCTCCCGGACCATATTTGCACAAGTAAAGATACTGGACAACAAACCCCCAACCCAGCACTGTTGACACATCACACAGAACAAGCCAGGACCCAGTCATCCCGATTGTCTCTACCCATACAAACCGCAGACAGCAAGACCGCCTAGCATCAAACAGGAGAGACCCCTCCAGAGCTCCCAACCAGTCAGGCAGGCAACAGCCGCGGCAACCGGAACACAGAAGGACCAAGGCAATGAGGATACAGTACCATGCCGTCTAATGAGCTAACCCCAGGAGGGTCAAGAAGGAGGGCCCACACAAAGGGGGGTTGACCTCCCTGCCGGGACCTCCCCTGTGATGCCCCCAGAGACCCCCCGCCTATTCCTACACACCAAAGGAGGACAACATTTCGCCATCTACACCAAGTCATCCCCCCACCACATCTTTCACATAAAATTCCAATAAAATATATTTATGTTTGTGGTTGCAATGTGACAATATGTGGAAAAGTTCAAGGGGTATGCATTCTTTTACAAGCCACTGTATGTCAACTGCTGTCGATTGAAATCTGTAAAGTAATTTGTAATGTGATAATTAGTTGTGCTCGGCCACTGTTATTGATAATGTACTGTATTCACATATGGCATCATAACCAACAAAATAAGGAGATTAATTATTAATGATGTCAGTGAGCATTTTCCTCTTTTTATAATATATGACAAAAGCTATAAGATAAATCAACCTCACAAAAAACAGAATATACAAGGGTGAGAATAGAAAACTCATTAAATGCATTCGAAAATGACCTAGTAGCACAAAACTGTGAATACGATATAAATAACATAAACATGACATATGAAAATGTTTTAAAAATATTTAGAAGGTATGATAAAAACTTCCATATAGAAGATAATTATAAAAAATGTAAGTATACTGACCATCCGTCTATAAAATGTAGCAGTCCCAGACAGCCAGACATAAAGCATCAGCCTAGGTAAGCCATACACCTAGCACATAAGTGGGTTACCAGGGAGGCACAGGAGCAGCAGCCCCCAGGTCAAAGAGGCACAGAGCGGGACGCCCAGCACCATACCCCCCCACCCAGCCAAGTCCATAGGTCCCCCAATCCATGGGGACCCAGCCAAGTCCATGGGTCCCCTGATCCATGGACCAGCTGGCAGAAACTGACCACATTCATAACATGTTGCTTCAGGCACCTGCCATTTGGCATTACATTAGCATCAAAGATCTTCTAGGGGCTTATGAGTACTTTGCATAAAGAACTAGATTTCAGTGTTGTTTTAATGGACAACATGTTTTTAGGTCTACGAAAGAGGAGCACGTCACTTAGATGCAGTGGTCTGTGCACTGTGCTGCCTCCTCTGACTGATCTACTCAGAAAAGAGACTTCATAGGTGTGGGGTGAGTCTTTGACAAAGTAAAACCAATGTTCGTGGCTGCGCCAGCAATTTGTTACTACAATGTGGCCCGACCAACAGTTGTTAATGCAGACGCCAGCACCCATGACCTGGGCGCTGTACTGCTACAGGAAATAGATCTAGAGTTGCATCTGGAGAGTTTGTTTTCGGTCAAAGATGCAAAGAAAAGATATTTAATCAGTTTGTAAACGTACCTGGCCCATGCCTAGAATGTAGTGGGCAAATCGTTCACAGGCTGAAACAGATGACAGACACTTCTTTTCGATCTGTGAACGATTTGCCCACTACATTCTAGGCATGGGCCAGGTACGTTTACAAACTGATTATTAGCCTTTGATGCATTTAATAAACTCATTGATGAACCTTGACAAAACACCACTGAGATGTCAAAAATTGTAAATGCACCTAACGCGATTTAACAGCGATGCTGAACATGTTGCTGGTAAACAGATGGTGGTGGCACATGCACTCTCAAGATTTCAATTGAATGAAAACTGGCCAGTCAGAAACAAAGAGCCAAGTCATGGCATATGTGAACAATCTGGTAACCAGCAAACCAATAAAGTCACAGAAATTTGAGGAAAGCCACAGCGCCACACAGACAGACACAGAACTCCAACAGGTAATTACCTTCATAAGGAAAGGGTGGTCTTGAAGAATGGCAAAGAGCTACAAGGCTGTCATGCAGCAAGAAGCCACCTTCCAAGGCCTTTACCAGGATTATGGTTTCACCCACATAACATCAAGACCTCACTATCCACAGTCATGAACATGTACATCCTCAAACACTCTACCTGGTTCATCTCTAGCCTGTTTACCAACCTGCTTGTTTACAGAGAACCAGCTGTGACAGTGAAGAAATGGTCTAAAGATAATGAAGAAGCTCTGAGGGACTGTTTCAGCTCTACTGTAAATGGTAAATGGACTGAATTTATATAGCACCTTTCCAGTTATACAGACCGCTCAAAGCGCTTTACACTAGAGCCACATTCACCCATTCGCGCTCACTAACACTCACACATTCATACACCGACACGCAGATCGGCAGGCAACTTGAGGTTAAGTGCCTTGCCCAGGGGCACATCGACATATGGCAGGAGGAAGCTGGAATCGAACCCACAACCTTCTGATTGCAAGGCGACTACTCTTCCTACTGAGCCTACTGTGCCCCCACCTGACGGTATGATGTTATTCCAACAACAAGCAATGTATAAACACTGAAATAATGCCTCTCCTCAAGGAGAAGAAGAGAACCTTCAGATCAGAAAAACAAGAGTAGCTCAGAGCTGTGCAGCGGGAACTAAAAAGAAAGACCAGGGAAAGAACACCTATAGGAAGATGTTGTTTCCAATGTTGGTCTTCATTTTGTGCCTCTGACACTCTTCAGGTACAATCATTTGACCAATTTCCTTTTTATTGGTGTTTAGACACGTTCTGTTCTTTTGGAAGCTGGTTTGCACCACTGGTGACATCTGGACCAGGGAAATCAGTAAATGGACTAGTGAAATTTGGTTTAATTATATGCACACTTCACTGTGACTTGGTTTGGTTCCCTCAGCCTCCTCATCATCATCAGCTGGACAATCAATGGGTGTCTAATTCTGTTTGTCCACTGGACCTGAATCCTTATCCACCTCCTTGCCACTTGATTCGCTGGTGTCTGTTTCCATTTTAAAGTCAAATACAGCCAAAGTCAAATACTGCTACTGGAAGGGCTTGAAATACCATAACAATAAATTATGTTTTCATTTAGAATTACTCACATCTATTCTAAACATTTGAAAAACATTGAAATTGCAATTAATCAAATACATTATATTTCAAGTTGTAATAAGTATTCCACATTCGAGAAGTGCTATGTCCTAATGTATTGTGCAAGGTGCATATGTCATTTTGACTGCTATTTTGCCCAACATTGTAAAACAAAGACATAACAAGCTGAAAATATAAGTTGGTGCATTCAAAATTAATTCAGTGATTACATGTTGAAGAGATTCTATTTATGACAAAAAATATTCAGTGATTTTACTTACTTCAGTGTTAAGATATCCACTTCAGTAAAAGAGATGTGCATCCATGAAAGTTCACAGGTTGTATGACTTCATGGCCTGATGGTATATAGGACTCACACCAATCATGCTACCTATCCCATAATGTACTACATCTACTTGCAGATCACAATGGGGTTGCAAAAGCAATGCCTCAGAGAATTAAGTGCAACAAGGAAACTTACTGCACTTTCTGCATTGCCTACTAATGACAAACCAAGTAAGCCCTGGTACATTTCTGGTACAATCAATGTTATAGTAATAAACTGAGTATGCTTTTGCACTTCACTGACATTGAAGACCTACTCTTTTGTAAATTATTCCCTTTTGATGTTTAGAGAGCACATGCAACAATCCAAATGGGGCCTATAGAACTGCAGTGGAACAACACACTTAAATATGTCTCCACAGGTCCGGCACAGTGTTGTCCCTTCATCCTTGAGATAATACCCTAACTGGAATTCTCTGCACATTTGTGCATACCTGTGCAAGAAACTTTTCTCCCTGATAAATGTGAACAAGGTTGCACACAGAAACATCTTACTGATGTACACCTGCAAGAGTTTGTATAGCTCAGATCTTAACACCAAACATGAGCTTATTCATACGAAAAAAAGGTCAAGTTGAAATCCGGGTTTTACTGGTGTGTGATGAATGCATTTCCCTTCAAAAACAAGAGAATTTTTATGTTGCGACTTTCAAATTCGGTTTGTAAGCACAAAGGTTTCCAGATCGATTCATAAAATTTATGACTTCCATTTTTGTCACAACCTGGCTACAGAAGCAACATTGTAAACAGAAATGTAACTGAAATGTTTGATAATAGCCCTTTGGATTCTGAGTCATATAGTGAAATGTTTTTGGGTCTACTACCTTAATACCTGAAGCTCAATAATCCTGCCATGTTTAAAGCCAGACAGTTTGCTTTTGCCATTAGAGGGTAATGACTGCATGCCTGCATGAGAGAAATTTGCATCAAAGCCAGATTTTCATATTTTAGGGCCGTGGTTCTTTGATTAACTGAGGAACAGTCTTTTAGAATTTAAATTCAGTTTTCAGTTAATTTGTTGTCTATTTTTGTCTGTGCTTCCTGTTTGTTTCTGCTTACAATCTAGTTATGATCCAGAAGCATCAAATGTGATTACTTGTCATTTCTTTCCTGTCTTAAGGTTTTGATCAATACTGTACATGGGAATGTACACATAGATATACAAATTATATAAAATAGTACAAAATAATACATATTCTGCATGTCTGCTCACATTGTCTAAACACAAACACATACACACCACATAAAACCACAAATTAGCATGGCAGCCATCTTATATCAGACTGATGGGGAGAGAGAGAGAGAGAGAGATGATTGCCGGAGGGAAGAAAACACAGTTTTCCAGTTGATTAAGTTTTCCAATTTTATTCAGACACAACCGTAACCTGATTCAATTAAAAGACCACTCTGGAGACAGACACTGTATGTGTGAGTGTCAATGTGTATGCAGAGCTGATGGTTGTATTTTATTGAGTGGAAAATTGAATCAAATTGTTTCTTTCAAACAGTCTGTTCTCTGCAAACTCTCTTCGGTCTCTTGTCTCTGATTCTTTGTTCTTGTATTCTTTCTTGTCTTCCTTCTCCTTCTTATCCAAATATATTTTGAAATGTTACATCCAGTCTATCCAAGTCCTGTAGTTGCATATGTAGTCTTTAATTTTCTTTTCTTCTTCAGGATTCAAGTGTCATGGGCAACATTTATCTTATGTAATCAGGGCTGAACGAAAGCTTGTAAATAAGGCACAGGGCAGCTCTGATAGGGATGCACATATCCTGCGTAAGGCTGTCTTTGATTTATCTTGGATGCGTTTAGACCATGGATTTTATTGGTTTATAACATCAATCCATTTACTGTCTTTCCTTTCTGCGAGATCGGGTTGTGGAAGTAACAGATCCAGGAGGAAGACCCAGCCATCTGTTGTGCATTAATATGCTGCTATTAATAAGTTATTTAATAGTTAATTAAATAATTTGTCATCTGGCAAGTATTGTCCTATGAATACCAGCCCAGTATGGGCCTGGTGTTATATAAAATATAGTAATTAAAAAAATTCAGCTCCAGGTTAAACATCCTTCAATTAAACTCTTTACTAGGCTAGAACAATTCAACTAAAACTACCAAGCAGAATAAAAAAAGAAAACTAATGAATTATGTACAAATAAAGAAAAAAGGGAACCAATTAAAACAATGCAATAATGTCACAGTTCAATGTGGATATTTATGCTTAAGAACCAAGGTTTTTCTTGATGAATTTGGAAATGAAGTCAAATTAGTTTTAAGACTAATTAAGGACAACAAGTGGTATGTCTTCAAACAAGCAGTCACAATGCAAAATCAGAGGCTAAGTAAAACATTATTTTTAATGAAGTATTTTTAAGGTTAATGGATATGGGAAAATGTATTTTTAATGTTGTTTTAGACAGCCACTATTATTTTAGTTAAATAATATTTAAAGAAATATTATTCGTTGAATTATAAATCAATACACTTTTTGGACAGTTGATATTAATGTTGTTCATACATCATTATTAAATAAATAATATCTTAAAATATTATTTGCCGAACTAGACATCATTCATGTTTTAGCCAATTGATCTTAATGTTATTTTAACTAGCCATCACATGGAGTAATGGGGGAGAAGAACGAGCTGGATGTAAATATGTGATCTTCTTTGCGCTAGCATAAGCAGTTGGCTATTTTAGCTATCAAAGAAACGTAGCTTATTTAAAAACCCTTTTAGTTTCACATCTGCTTGAAGTACCATTAATACAAATATTAATATATATATGAGTGCTGATGCCGCATTATCTAACAATTGCGGAGCAAATGAAACGACCTGTGTGATAAACAAAGCGTGTGTGGTATAAGCAGAGCTTGTGAGCTGCTAGCAGAGACAATATGTGGCATGTTTTTAACATTGTTCAAACCTATTTTTAGCAGGTTAGTTTAAGGAGTTTAAGGTAAAACAGATAAAATGGGGCAAACACAATATTGGACCATAAATGTTTAAAACATCTCATTAAAATAAAGTTTTGTCTTTTAAAGACAACAGAATAGACTAGCCACAAGGCTTGGAGGCCTGTTAGCTCACCAGGTGGTTTTATGCTAATTTTCTCTACCCAGACACCAACAAAACATTGCTGAACAGTTCTGATGAACAGTAATGAGGAAGGTTCAAAGGCCTTTAATTGAGTTGCGAAGGTGGCGCATAGTCTTGCTGCTAGGTTGCATGGCAGACAGTGAAGAAAGAAGCCATGGCGGCTGCTCTCAGTACAGCTGGGGCAGCTTATGCTGGATTGGCATGCATTAGGCATGAAGGGGTGAGGTTTCAATGCCTTCTTCTTCAGGCCATGGGAAAAACCACATTGATTAGAGAGACCATTTGGGGAAATCTCTGGCTCAGATTCTTTTTCTGCAGAAACTCAGAAAAAAAGGTTAAATACAAATTTGTCTTAATTACCCTTTGACCATGAACGCTGAATGCTCGAACAGCAGATTATTACTTAACTTTTAGTTGTCCTTTGATCACACCACCGTATACTGTAGTAGTCACTTTGGTTCCAAGGATTCTTTGAAGTAGTGGAGTCTTACTCGCCAGTGAGTTACAAAGACATTCAGATGGTCCTTGTACACTGTTCCCAATGTGTCAGCTGCGGTGGCATGGGTCAGTGAGAAAGAGTAGTGGCTGGAGAAGTATTTTGTTAGTGGTTCCATTACACCACAGGGATTCCAGCTGTGACTCCTCCTTCCTGGGCTTGTAATTAAAGATGCAGAGTATTCAGATGGTCCATGTACACTGTTCCCAATGTGTCACCTGCGGTGGCATGGGTCAGTGAGAAAGAGTAATGGCTGGAGAAGTATTTTGTTAGTGGTTCCATTACACCACAGGGATTCCAGCTGGGACTCCTCCTTCCTGGGCTTGTAATTAAAGATGCAGAGTTTCCTACCAGCCTTTTTGATTGTGCACAGTTCTGCATTATGGGTGTTCGATATTGACAAAAATGATATCACTACCCTGACATTGCATGATGTTCACCAGTTCATTGTAATGTGGAGTACAATTTAACACTGAAACTCTCAGCGGGTCTTGTAGATGAGCATCAGTAAGGCCCCTAATGTTTGGTGAACCAACTGGCCTGAAATGGTACTTTCGCAATCAGACTTTCTTTTAGCTTGCTATTGTTGATGTCACCTCTTGCTTGTCTAGCTTTTTCAAAGCTTTTGTAAAATGAAAATTTGAGTATATTGTAAGGGTTTTACTAGAGTATTGTAAAGTGTGCAAATGAGTAAATATGCCACAGTTAGAATCAAATAATTGTTTGCGATTGTTTTATTTGGAGAGGGTAATAACTAAAAGAAAAATATATGTAGGCAATTTTAAAATAGATTCAAAAAATCAAGCCTCATATTAATTTTCTGTAAAACAACATTTGCTGTGATTCTTACCCTTCTACAAAATGTTGGCTTTATTTTTGATTAAAACGTTATTTCAACAGAGTTTGTAATTGCAGAGAAAAACTCATTTTAAGTTGGCCTTGTAATGTTTGAGCAGGGACTACTCTTACTCTCACTAACCTCCCATTGCCCAAATTGATGCTGGTTACCCTTCATAAACATCAACCTCTCAAAGTTACCATCTGACAAAGTGGCTATCTTTTCTGTCAAAATGTCTCAGCCTAGAAATAATAGGGGCTCAACTGTAGCACTGGGTGGGATGGGGGTGTTTATATTTGGTGAACAGGTCAATAAAGACGTGCTTACCTAAAAAGGCAGCTTCAGAAAGGTCCCCCTCTTAGCCTTCAGCCAGGTCTTCACCTAGTTCTGCGGCTTGTACTTCAGAGACCTGTGGCTCCTGCTTTCCCGAAACCAAGTGATTTGGCTAAAGAAATCATCTTCTTCATCCTCATTCTCCTCGTTGCTGGTGATGCTGCTGTACTCCACATTGGTCTCCTTTAGGGCTGTCTGCACTACACTCTCCATGGATTTCATGACTCTGCTGACCTGTTAGTAAATTGCTCCAGCCAGAACAGGCAAGACATGTGGCTGGCAACTGCCAGCTGGCTCTTTTGATCTTCTAGAAGGAGACCAAACATTTTTGTGATGCCTGGCAGTATAGCATCTACTGGAGGACTGCAATACAGAAGACGTTTGGTATATTCATGACGGTAGCCACTACAATTGGTAGAAGACTCCCAAGAAAGGCCTGCTCCTCCCCCAAGATTTTATCCAAGGCCTTGGCAAAATTAGACATCACCTGGGTGTATTCAGTTAAAAAGCCAATATAAGAATCACTGAAGGTCTGTAGTTTCAGTTATGTCATCAACGGGAGCAGCACCGCCATTCTTCTCCAGTAGGTTGTTAAGGACAGCAACAGAGTCATAGGCAGAGCTTCATCTGGTACTGTTGGGGAACACCAGCCTCCTGTTCAGCATGTTCACAATGCTTTTTGCCACGACTGTGCTGCGGCTCTGCAGATTCCACAGCCCCTGTGCCTTTGATATGCCCTTTCTGTAGGCTGACACAAATGAAACGCTGCCAAGGGCCATGTTGGAATCCACAGTGGCAACCGAGTGCAAGGTATGTGGTGCGCACCTCATGTGCCACGGCAGTTTGAGGCCCTCCACATCCGAATTGGCAGCAGCCACAGGAATGTCTGGCAAGACTTCAGCAAGTGTACCAAATTGCACAAATCCCTTGACAAAGTTTTTTTTTTCATCTATTCTGGGGGAATCTCTGGCTCAGGAGGAATCTCTGGCTCAGATTCTTTTTCTGCAGCTCAGAAAAAGATTTAAGACAGCTTGTCTTGACAACCCCTTTGGTAAGATCGCTGGATGCACATACGGCAGACCATAACTTTGGCCAGTTTATGATTGACATATATTCACTCCCATTCCATTCATTCTCTGTAGAAACATCCCATTCATAACATCGCCTTTGGTCTTGCTAAGTCTGTCCAAGCCTGTTTTGCAAAACTTGCCCATGTTTTATGCTTGCTTGTAAGTTTTCCTTTTGACTTATATTATTAAATAATTTTCTACTTACCACCCCACACTGCTTCTTGCCTGTCTGCATTCTGGGATCCACTCCAAGACCACATCCTGACAGTACAGCACATAGTGTTAGGGCAAAACCCACCCCTTCTTTAACCACTGGTGAACATTCTTTTTTTTCCAAATCCTAAGTTTTATAAACCCTGGAACAGCCACATGGGTCATCCCAGACCAGATGAACTGAGTATGTGGTTCCTGTGGGTCATATTGTCTAACTGCATATTGACAAAAATAATTTGAGTTTTTAATAAAACTCATATTTTAGATTGTATCATTTACCGATCATGCTATTTCCCCATTATCATTATTTTTCTTTAGAAACAGACCTTGCGTGTTAACATTTGCGAAGCCATTTTGATTTTGGTTTAGTTTTTATTGCAGTTATCTGTAAGCTGCAGGTAGAAACTAAATACTGACTCCACCTTTTTAGTTCTGGTCGTAAGTACTCTGTGTGAGCACGTTTCTGATGGCCTGAGTTGAGGTGGTTCATACCTGAAAAGAAACTCTGAAATGTATTTAGGCTCGAGACCATTCAGAGCATTGTGGATGTTTAGTCCATCTGCAAGATTTTACATTTCTTCCTTTTACAAACAGGGAACTACTTCAGTGATTTAATAGTTAGTGTGATACGTTTTTCTGGAGTTGGTCAGGAATCTAGTGCCCCTTTGAACAAGCTCTACTTAAGCCAACTCCACTCCACTCAACCTGTTTTGCAAGCATTTCCATTACCGTTTTTTTCAGCCCAGTACCTACTTTCTTGGTCCCTGCTCAGAAACAGGTGCGATCGTGGCTCAGTAGGGACTACATGTGACATGAACAGACTGTTGTTCACTGATTGGCCATGGGATAAGGAGAAATATGAAGGTTATTAAAGAGGTAGAGCAGTGAAAAGTTAATAAAACTCAATAGTGACTACAGTAATATTTAAGACCAAAGTGGCCAGAATGAGCAAAACTGAAATGTAATTTTACTATTTTCAAATTATTCCTGAAGGCTGAAATAAAAGAAAAAGGATACCATGTCAGCTTTCTGAATTACACAGGCGGGGCGGACTGTTTCACCTGATCACACATAAAATCAGCTGTTAAGACACACATATATTTCCCCCGAAATACTCAAAACAATTCCACCATGGAATAGCGTTTTTGGTTTGACAATTTACTTATGGCCCTTAAGCGAACCAACCTGGAAAGTTGGAAGGAGCAGGCAGAGAGCAGCTGCTCATAATCAGACTGCTTGCATTGGGTCAAACGGGAGGAAGACCCAGCTGAATTCGCGGAGCATGAATATCCAACCTAAAACTAACTTCACTGCAGTCAAAAGTCATCGGCCTCCAACCAGAACTCCAGCCATCAGTAAGTCCATGGAAATACAACAGGTTCAGTGCCAAGTAGAGCGAGACCAACTGGAGCGGAGCCGTGCAGCTTAAGTATAGCCCGTGGTAAAGGGGCATAGGAGTCCTGATGAGCTGCCTGATTGGTTTTCATTTAAGATTCAAGATTCTTTATTGTCATTATGTCACCATAATGAAATTTAGCTGAGACCCGGCTCAAAAGATACACATGTAGATTATAGACACACAAAATTTAAAAACACTTATAGGAAAAAAGAATATATGTACATGAAATGTGGCATGTAGCATTTAGTATTTACATAACGTGCAGCTTGTGCACAGTCTGAGATGGGCTGGTGGTTCGTTCAATTGTCAGCAGGGGTGTTAAGTGTCTGTCTGCAGGGGGACAAGTGTCTTCACTGCTTTGGGAAAGAAACTTTTTCTGAGTCTATTTATTCTTGATGTGATGTTCCTAAATTGTTTTCCTGACTGAAGTGGGACAAACAGTGCATTGCCCAGATGGGTGTGGTGTGTAGCAATGTGTCTGGCCCTTTTCTGGACTTGTCCAGCATAGATCGAGTCCAGATCTGGTAGACGACATTCCACAATCCCCTGTTCTGTCCTCACCACCCGTGCACTTTAACTTGTATTAATGTCCTTTCTCTACCTTGCTGTGCAGCTCCCATACCACAGTATCACACTGAGGCACAGGTTGCTTTCAATTGTGGCCCTGTAAAAGTTTGTGAGCATCTAAGTAGAGCGTTGAGTCTGTTTCAGCTTTCTGAGAGAGAAGAGCCTTTGTTGGGCCTTCTTTACCAGGTGGGAGGTGTTCTTAGTCCAGGAGAGGTCAGAGGAAATGTGAATGCCCAGGAACTTTATGCTGCTGTCCACGCGCTCCACCATCTCCCGCTCTATGCAGAGAGAAGCGTGTTCGTTCTTCCTAGACCTCCTGTATCCCACTATCACTGCCTTGGGCTTGCTGGTGTTGAGGATGAGGTTGTTCGTGGAGCACCACTGAGTCAGATTGTGGACCTCCTGTCTGTAGGTCACATCATTGTTAGTTATGTCGTCCACAAACTTCACAACCATGTTTGATTTGTGAATAGCAGATTAGCATCCTAACACAGGTGTTAGGGTCCTGCAGATGGGTCAGGGCCATGTGAAGTGCTAACGAGACAGCATCCTTCGTGGAGCAATTCTTCCTGTTGGCAAACTGCAAGCTGTCCAGGCCAGCAGGGGTGGCTTCCTTAAAGTAATTCAGCAGAATCCTTTCAAAGCACTTCATGAAGACCGTGGTCAGAACAACAGGACAATAAACATTAAGGCAGGTGATGGTTGATTTCTTGGGCACAGGCACAATAGTGGAGGGCTTTAGGCAGGCTGGGACAATGGAAAGGTGTGAGGAGATGTTAAAGATTTCCAAAAAAAACCCTGCAAGTTGGTCATCAGATGACTTTAGCATCCGACCTGACGCCATGTCTGGACCTGCAGCGTTGTTGATGTTGAACTTCCTCATAATGAAGGTCACTTAGTGCAGCTGCAGGACGAGAGGCCGGTGCTGCACCTATGGCTGAGATGAGTGTTTAGTTCTTCTGCTGTTTGGAGTGTCAAAGCGTGCAAAGATGGTTTATAACCTGTAAAGATACCATAACAATAATCTAACCAACTGAAAATAAAAGCATGCACCAGTTTTTTGTGTCCCGTTTCAAAATCATTCCAGCAATGCTTTTATATGGAGCCCGGCAAGCGAATGTAAAAATACAAAGTCGGTGGAAACCCGTGCTCACGTTTTACTAACCTGTGCTCTCAGTTTCTGCAATCCGTCTGCACGGTTTGATAAACTGTGTGGTCCATTTTGCAATCCATGTGCACAAATGACTATTTAAACATTTTAAACATAATTTTAAATGTTTTATCATTTTATCTCAGTGTAACAAAAATAATGTCATATTACATGCTGTGAAGAAAAATTTCCACCGGCTTTGTGTTTTTTTTACCCACAGACACCTCGTACTTTTAAGATGGTTGTAGGCTGATATTGTAATTGATTTATGTGGTTGTAAAATTCTTCTCTGAGTCAATGACACCATGGGGATCTTGTGTCAGGGTGAGATTTTGGTAAGAGATGTAAATGGCTGTATTTCAATTCTGTTGTAGAATCTGTTAAGGTTGTCTGCCAGATGAGGATTCTGCTCAGGGTGTAGGGATGGGCTCCTGTAGACTGTGATGGTTTTAAGACCATTCCAAACTGCGGCTGGACCGTTGGCTGAGAAACTAAGCTTTTTGCTGTAACTTCTCTTAGCTGCCTTGATCTCCTTGATCACTTTGTTCCTGGCCTGCTTATACAAGACTAGTTTCTCATTGCTGTAAGCATCTTCCTTGCTCCTATGAAGCTTCCTCAGATTTGAAGTTAACCATGGTTTATTGTAATATAAATAAGAATAATTTTTTAAATGTACATGTATACACAATTAACTTTACAAAGGATTGTAATGTGAGATCAGTCCAACCATGCATGGTGGCGTTTTGGAACTCTCTCAAGCTTTCAGAAACAACCTTGGGGAAAAAACTGTCTGTGTGGCGGCTGGTTTTAGCAGACACAGCTCTGTAGCTCTGGGAGGCAGATCCTTTAGTTATCAGGCTCCTCTCCTGTGGAGTTCGTGAGGCAGACACCCTGTCTACTTTTAAGGCTAGGATTAAAACTTTCCTTTTGATAGAGCTTATAGTTAGAGTGGCTTAAGTTATCCTGTGCTATCTCTGTAGTTATGCTGCTATAGGCTTAGGCTGCTGGAGGACATAATGACCCCTTTCACTCTCTCTGCTACATTCTCATACTACTCTTCAATTTTGCTTTTATCTCTATGTTCTCTCTCTTTTTTCTCTTTCTAGAAGCTACATCTGACCTGGCTCTGTTTAGCTGTGGCTCTTTCCTGGAGGGGGACATCGTCCAAGCTGCTGCTGCCAAAAACTTAATGCTCATCTTATACAGATGATACACTTGGCCCTTGGCCTTGATTAACCCTGTCTCGCCAAGACATAGCTACTGGCTGAGCTTCTACTGTGACTAACTGTATGTGCTCTCTTTCATACTGTAGACTTGAAAACTGGCTCAGAGCTCATCTGCTTATAGCTGTCTTTCTCTCCTAGATGAAGCCTCTAAAGGAGCTATAACCAATAATGTTTCACTTTTCTTTCCTATAGAAAGTAATTAGGATTAGTGCTTCTGTGTTCTTTGTGTCTCTGCTCTTTTCTCTCAAACCCCCAGTTGGTTGTGGCAGATGGCTGCTCACATTGAGCCTGGTTCTGCTGGAGGTTTCTTCCTGTTAAAAGGGAGTTTTCCTCCCTTTTAATATGAGGGATTGCTGCAAAAT
This sequence comes from Crenichthys baileyi, assembly GCA_036173005.1. Classification (NCBI taxonomy): domain Eukaryota; kingdom Metazoa; phylum Chordata; class Actinopteri; order Cyprinodontiformes; family Goodeidae; genus Crenichthys; species Crenichthys baileyi. Next base: position 20,856 of record JAHHUM010001290.1, read on the forward strand.
CAATGCCAGCGACTGTCCACTATCTCTATATGCTCATCCAGGAGGAGTAGATGCTGCAAGTCACTGACTTGATGCAATCTGCTATGTTTCCTTAGATAGAAAAACTTTTACCCAATTTGAAGAAAAAACTGAATCCGACTACACAGTTTGATAGTTAGGATTAGTTGGAATGTATGCGTCATCTTTTTCGAGATAGTTCTGACCCACATGCAGAAGAGGAGACAAGATTACGAAGGAGGTTTATTTTCTTAAACAATGATAAATGTAAAATTATCTGGAACTGGTAGATCTCCAACTGCACAGAAAGAAAGGGAAGAAGCAGGTAAATCAAAATTCTATAGTTAACATGATTACTGAAGTTAAAGAAAAGGCTTACTATGTAGGAGTAGTCTAACCGCCGGGAGGGGTGAGGGATTCAGAGTCTGAGCGTTCGACACAGAAGTTTCTCTGATGCTGCTTGAGAAATTTGCAAAGAACAGTGAGGAGTTCAGAATGAAAGTACTTGCGTTGGAGGGTGGACAGGATACGCTTATGCCTTGGTCCGGATGATGGTGAAACAGGAAGCTGCCAGCTGATTCTTGTCCAGATGAAGAAAATAGGAGTTTGGGATCATAACCCACGATAATAGAAGAGCTTTCTCCAGAAGTAATCCTGATCAGCCAAATACTTCTGAGAGCAGAGTCAGCCGTCAGCAAGAATTACCCAAGGGTTCAGGTAAGCAACCACTGAAGGCAAACACTGGTGACGAAGTGCTGGCAGCTTCCAGCTTTAGTACGCCTCCAAGTAATCAGTAGATTAGTCGCACCTGTCACCCACCGCACCCTGGAACTCTAGCACCATCTGAGAACTGAACATGGTTAACAAAAGAAAACACACACACAAAACTCCAGACCCCGACAGTATGGGCCTGTCATGCCTAGCCTGTGTCTGTGTTGTGTTTTTGTTTATTTCTCCTGGTCTGGTTCTTAGTTTACCCTCGGTTCTGCATTCAACGTGTTAATTGGTCTCACTCCCTCTGTCTTCCTGCAGCCTGGCCCACACCTGTTCCTTGTTTCCCTTGATTAATCAGACTTTCTGTTCATTAGTTCTCACTGTACTCTCGTTTGTATTTAAGCTCTTTAGGTTCCATTGTTCCCCGCTGGTTCCTTGTGTTTTGTCATAGTCTCCCATGACTTGTGTCTGGTCTGGTGTCCTGCTCATGTAACCTGCTGTCTGGATTCCGAATGGGCAAGAAACAATCTTACCTTCATTCACCGTGTCCTGGAATTCTCCTCTACACTTTGGTCCTAACTCAAACACTCATCCTGACAGTACCCGCCTTGAAATCTGTATGATTCGATTGAATTGACTTTGTAAAGTGCCTTAAGACGACATGTGTTGTAATTTGACACTATATAAATAAAACTGAATTGAATTAAATTGTAGTGCCGACTTGAAGGTAAAGGTCTGAAAAGTTTGTGTGCAGGTTGCGTGGGGTCTGCAGAGATTTTAGCTGTCCTTTTCCTGACCCTAGACATGTATAAGTCCTGGATAGAGGGAAGGTCAGCCCTGATGATTATCTCTGCAGCCCTGATTGTTCTATGCAGTCTGGACCTGTCCTGTTTTGTGGATGAGCCAAACCACACTGATGGATGAAGACAGGACATATGGAATTATGGCAGTGTATTAGATGACCAGGAGCTCCTCTGGAAGGTTGTACTTATTGAGTTGCTTTAGGAATTACAGTCTCTGCTGGGCCTTCTTCCGAACATTGTCTATGTGTGAGGACAATCTCTGGTTTTGAGAAATGGTGGTTCCTAGGAACCAGAAGTGGTCCACAGCAGACACAGTGTTGTTGAGGATGGTGAGGGGGGTATGTGGGAGTGGTGTTCTCCGAACGTGGCTCTGTGTGCGATCGGTATGCAATGCCGACACAGGCTGCATGCAGCGGGAGAGAGGATGAGGATGAAGCTTGTCCTTCCAAATGCAAATATGCTTCTGTAACAAGAAGCTGTAACAGAAGCAACCTTAAAGCAAGATTCTGCCTTTTTTTCAGGGCTATTTTGTAATTTGAATGTTTGCACACTTTATGTGGGCAAGTTATGTGGTTAATGTTTACATTTAAGTGTTGTTTACCATTAAAGGAACGGATACTGAAGATTTGGTTCCCTCAAAGAGACATAACACCCATTACTAATTGTAATCACAGACTACAGAAAGTGCCAGGTTTTTCCAGAACACAACAGTGTATACACGCTGATGCAGCAGTGAACACTCAACAAACACACCTTGTAGGTAAGTTTTTGACATCAAATGATTTCACACTGACTTAAAGGAACATGTGGTGAATAACATTAGCCATAATTACTACTCGCTTATCTAGTACTTCTTTGCTTAATTTAATTCCCTAAACTTTGAGGGGTTTTTATGTTGGTTTCTCATTCAAAAGAGAAAGATTTTGACTGTGTGTGTAAACGAAATTATGCTTCTTTAACATGAATATAGTAATGCACACACTACTCGCTTGTGTTAACATTAGTATGTTCGCCCACACACACACACACACCCTGCTGTGATCCAAGTGGCAAGCAGCAGCACAGTAGGACATGAAATACTGTCCAGCATAATAATCCATCTGTTTTGCTGACATCTTTGTTTTCCCCTTTCTCTTTCTCTCTCCATTTCTTTGTTACATCCCTCTATTTTCTTCATCACTACCCCCTCTCCTCCTCTTATCATTACATGACTTTCTCAAAATAAATCACATTTCCTCCAAGGCAAAGTGTGTCTGGCAGCCCTTTGTAATGTGAAGAGCAGACAGCTTTTCCACATTTGGCTCTTTTCCAGGTTTTGTCTTGTTTTGTTTGGTGAAATGATGAAAAAGAACCAAAGCCTGTGTCTTTTCTTTGACAATAATTTGCCAGCCTTTGAATTTTACCGTCTCCTATTGTGTGTTATGAACTTCTGATGAGAAACAAAATCTTTTCACAGGGAAGGCTGAAAAAGCTTTGCATCAATCAGGTATTTTAAATAAAAAAAATACAAAATTGGTGGAAGCAACATGTAATGCTTTCTTAAATCTGGAGCTTTTGTCATTTCTTACAGTCCGAATCAAATGTTTCTCTTTAAGGGAGTGTACACAGATTCTCATTTTTAACAAAATAATTTGTAAATTTAAACTACAATCAATCTTCAATATATTTCTTAAATAGATACTTCAAATTTGTGGATTCATAGAAAAATCTTTTAATGGCAACATTGTAGGATTTTTTTGGTATTTTCAGTTAAAAACTAATTTAAAATGTGTTTCATTGTTGTCAGTTTGCCTGCAACATACAGCTACAGTAAAAGGAAGGTTTTAATGTACAAATTATATAAATGATTCTAAAATTATTTGAATACATCATTTGTGCAGAACCTGAACTCACAGTTCCCAACATGTCTTTAATAAATAAATAAAAGCAAAGCAAAAATAAAAATAATTCCCCCGAAAACCTCAAGTACCTACAGTACATGTAAAAGCCTATACTTATATTTTCTTTTCCCCACAATTAAGAACATCATTGCTTAGGATCTCTTGGTAAACTAATGGGTTTTTTATCTTACATATTTACATAGAGTGTTTCTTTTTTTACCTCTTTTACATTATAGAAAAAATTACATTTACATTTTACAAAAAAAAAACCCTACATTTTTCAAAAAGGTGTGCAACTTTCTTGGGCCCTAAAACACTGGACCCCATAAAATACCTTATACAATTGCAGCATGGATTCCTTTTCGCCTTCTGTGCTGCTTAATTTGTTATTAATGTGTAAATTGCTGCCTTTAGAAAGGTATTCTAATTAACCTTGAAAATACCTAAAAAACAAATGTTTTGGGCTCTATTCTTAGAACATTGGACTGTGGTCTTTCTGACCACTAACAATACAGCTTTAGAAGTGTGGTGAGTTGTGCTGAAATAAAAATTAACAAAGAAAAACCCTTAAAAGGTTTGGATAAAACCATAAAAAGAAAAATCAGATGTTGTTTACAAGAACACATGTGGCAGCTTTTGTAATGCTAATGGAGAAAACCTGCCGTTTTCTGCCAGTAACAGGTGCTGTGTGGATAAAAAAAAGCCCATATTGTGAAGTCCTCACCCACCGAGGATAAGCATTTAAAAGCTGTCCTCACAAATGAATTGAGACAAAAATAGTAAAGATTTATGTGCATAGTATCCTACTGTATAGTACCACAATCTGATACGCATACCTATTCATGGTAGATATTTTCATGGTAACTTAAGATGTAAATTCTTATCTCTAGGAAATTTCCTGCTGAAAATGTAGTATAGTGCTATTTTTAATACGTTTTCTGTTTATTTAACAGTGAACAGAACATGCTTGTCATGACATGGGTGTTTTAATTAAAATGTGTTTAAAATTAAACTGTTTTTTTATGTATTTTTTATTTATGCTTTTTTTCTTGGTATTTCTTTTGTTTGTTAATCAAAACACAGTTTGTCTAAACGTGCCTCTAGGTGCTGTATGAACAACAGGCTTCTGGAATACTTCTACATACAAAATGTGTCATTCAAAATTAACTCAACTATTAATACTAAGTGATCTATCCACCATGTCATATTTGGTGATTACCCAGCACTGTGGCCGGCCATCTCTCAAACAATATGAAAAGCTCTATACTGTAAAAATAGCATATTAAAAGTGAAGAGTGGAGTGTTTCCATAAATTTATGACAGTAGCAGATTTATATACAAAGTCCAGTGTTTTCTACAAATGTGTTTAGATGAGCGTGTTCAATATTCCTTACATTATGAATAAATTGAACTGAGCACGTCTCCTTGTTAATATTAAACAAGCAAAAGCTGTAACCTTGGTAACTTTCAAAATAACGCTTAACTACTTTATGCAGAAAATAATAGAGCTTGGTGTCTGCTATGTGTGTGTGTGTGTGTGTGTGTGTGTGTGTGTGTGTGTGTATTGGTGTGTGTGTATAGGTGTGCATGTGCGAGGATGGTTCAGGCTGTTAAACAAACGTATCTGTCTCTTTGAGCACCAGACCTCAAAAATTGATTCCTGTTCACTTGCTTTAAACTTAGAATAAACCAAAGACTGTCATGTTTTAACAACCTCGGTCTGTTGTTACTGAGCGGGAGCCTGCTACGGGTAGGGAGTTGGTTTAGGTATGGTTTGCAGTTACAGCAAAGAATTAAATGAAAGATGTTAATGCATTCTGTCAATTCTAACTATTGTCCCTGATCTTCATAGAGGTACGCATGTAATATTGACAAGTAAATTCTCACTTAAAGGCTTCCAAATAGTCAGGCGTACTTTATGAGTACTATGAACGGCACGGACTCCGCATGCACAGTCAGCGGACAATTGAGATTTCACTGTTGAGCATACCAATTTCCTACATTTCTCATGACAAATTCCCACACTTTCTGTCATGCCGTCATTGGTAAAGGAGGAGGAGCTAATTTGCATTGTAGTTGTTGGAAAAAAAAACAAAAAGTAGGTGGTATATAAAGCCAATAAACCAGAGATGAAGGGGCATACATTACGCTGGTGAAGGACATGAAGACGATGGACAGCGAGAAATGAAGAGTAACAAGTTTGGTTAGCATGTTGGGCACCTATCCACGGTTTCTTCTCCACCAGTCCATCTACAGCACACCTGTCAGTGAGACGCAGAGAGCTCTGTCCTTATCATTTAAAACACTTCAATTTTTTCCTGCCAAGCAATTTATTGTGTGACACTGAGTATGCGTATTTGGTTGTAAAAGCTGAGCTTTGCGCGGACATTGAGTCCGCAATGAGTCCACTTCGAGTATGCCTGCGGAGTTAAGTATGCCCGACTCTGTGGGAGCCTTAAGGCTGTTCTCCTCATGCATGGGTAGGTTCTCTCTGGGTACTTCAGCTTCCTCCCACAGTTGGAAAATATGCATGTTTGGTAAATTGGTCTATCTAAATTGCCCATTGAAGTGAATGTGTGCAGAGATGGCTGTCCATCCTACTTGTCTCTATGCAGACCTGCGATGGACTGGATGACCTTGGGAGACAAGAACAAGCCTTTCAGACTGATTTTGTTTTCTGACACTTAAAGCTGAAAAACATGTAAATGCAAGTTTGCAGCCAAATTAAATGTAGTTTATGTCAACAAAGAATTAAACAGATGTAAAACAGCTATAAGCTGGCAAAGCCCATGCCAAGCTATGAAATAATCAGCATTTTGATTAATGCATGACACCACAAGCTACATATTTGTAAGCTTTTAATTCATAAAAAAACAATTACTTAATAACAACAGCTAGTTTATGTTGGCGTTTAGAATTCGGTTAAGAATAGTACGTAGTAAAACTACATATTAACGAATTAATGAATTAACGTTCAGCCTGTGTCCTCTAAACTAGACTGATCTTTCACAACACTAATACTGTCTTAAATGCAAATTAAGAGCAGGTAAATAATCACATTCCCTGGCTCATTTACAATTAAAAAAATATTTTGTCGTGTGGTTTCTCTGCTGGCTTTTTGGAAATCAATAAAACAACAACTCGGTGAGGGTGGATTCAGTTGCTTAACATTTTTGCCAAACAGTCTCCCAAATAGATCACAAACGTGAATATAATCTTAGTCTGAGTCTTTAGAAAAACTGAACATGTCTCTGCAGGCAGGTATCATCAGATCTACCTTTTATTAGGATGAATCAGTGCTCATTAATGTCATCTAGTGGCAGAGAAACAAGCTCTTAGACAGTTATTAAGGATGGAAGATACATTCAAATGGTAACTGTGACTGCCTCTTCAATAATGTTCAACACAGAAACATTATTCAACCAACTTACTTTCTGTCTCACTCACTCTTTTCTTTAACTCTCACATAATACTTTTTCTAAAAACAGACAGAAAACAAATTGCGATTAGATTTTATTTCTTCAACACACACACACACACACAAACAGCCCTTTGGGCAAAACAGTGGCCGCATTGTCATCTTCTGATGCACTCATATTCAGTTGTAAGCCATAAACAAGGGTCATCTAGTGGCGATGCAACTTCAGCCAAGATTCAGTCTCACGTTATTGCATTGCCATGGTAACAGAGGCAAGAGTAAATCAAACTTCATCCCAGGTTAATAAAAGGCCAAATACTAGATTCTCCAGATGCATCGGTGCACAATATTAAATATCTGCACTCATACACACACACACACACACACACACACACAAACACACGTAAAGCAGGTTTTTTGGGTCTCTCATGCATTCAGAAAGCAGTATGTTGTTTATCATACTGCGAGCACGCAAAAAAGTGAATCCATTATCACCCCGTCTCTTTACATATACTGTTAGAAACCTGGCAGACCAAGAGCTCTAGACACTTTTCAGTTGACAGTCTCCATTTAATGGCACTGATAATGGACGGAAGAAACCTAAAACAACAAAAAGACTAATTATTTTGAAAAATAATTACTTTTGGTCAAGACTATACAAATGCAAAACATCCAATTTGATAAAAGCCCAAATAAGTGTTGTTTTAAATAACTACATTTATAAAGTGAAATTACATTGACATGAATCAGTGTTGTTCAGCAGGTGGTTCTGTGCTCACAGAGAGTAAACTCACAAAAGGACGGTAACCTGGACTTCAACCCTGACCTTTAACCTCCAGTCGAGTTCAGTTAGGGGTCAGCTCCCAAAGACAGAACAGAGCCTAGGTTCAAAGAAAGGACAATAAAGAGTACTGTTAGGAGTCTGCGCTCATCACAGAAGCTTCTACCTCTACATTTCTATTCACTTTTAACGCCACAGCTTGCGTGAAAAATTTTATAAATAATGAAAACTCTTTGCTAATTCAAGTTAAATTATATAATTTAATCTAGAATAAATTAAATATTAGATTAGATTACCATAAGTTGCAAAGTTATGAGATGAATAACAGAAATTTCATAATGCATCTTAAAGCGTTAATAATAATAATTTCAATATATACAGCACCTTTCAGCAGAACCAAAGATTCTTCACATAGAGCAAAATAGAAAACTGCAATATTTTGTAGGATTTTATCAACCTCTGCAGATCCTCTTAATATTTTTAAAGGCATTAAACCTCTATTTTTTTAGATTGTAAATAATTTATTTCCATTGTTGAGGCATCAATTGGCAGACATTTTTTTATGATTTTGATTTATTTTAATTTGGTATAGAAATTAAGCTCAAAGTTTTCAACAAATAAGCAACAAATAAGAAAGAGTCTTAGCTATTTGGTTCATCACTTTCAGATAAATATAAATTCTAAACTTCTTTTTGTTTGGGATAATTGTGAGGCAGAATGAATATACCCAGGATCTGATACCTGGAGCAAATAAACAGAATACCGTTGTTGTTCATTTTTTGATTTTCCCACATGTATTTTTCTGCAAATAAAATATTGGGTAAGACACAGAGCATATATTCACAGAGCTATTGCTATATTACCGTTTTTATGACTACTGTATTAACATCATAAAAACAAAAGCCGCAGTATCCATTTTTGGCCAGGCATGCCAGCAAGCACCTGTTTGCTTACCTGTTCCTTGATATTTGTTGCTGTTTAGCTCACTTCCAAGTAATACTTGTATAGTGAATAAAAAATGTTATGCAAAATTCCCTGAAAACACCATTGTCACTTTCTGCCCAGAGGGTCATGGGGTGGTCAGTCTGGTGTCAAACATAGGTCAATGCAGTATGAAGTCAAGGGTCATCTCATTGCTTATTGCAGAAAAAGGATTAAAGGATCGTTTGGGTCAGTTTTATAGTTATCTGCTGACTCTTGTGGAACATAAAGCTTGCATTCAGAGAGAAAGGTCTTTACAAGAAATCAAATAAATCAGCATAAAAAAATCCTCTTTTCCAAATCACATTTTTGAATCACAATAAAAAGACACACATTGAACATGTCTCACTATAAAGAAAAAAGGTTTTGTTTTCAATGCAAAATGAACAAAATGATGTATTGCTTTTCCTTTTGGAAACACTGATACCTAAGCAAGGCAAGTTTCTTGTATATCAGATTTCAGCATCAAGACAATGCAAAGAGCTTTGCATGATGGAAGAAAAGTACTCTGCAGTGGCACAATAAAGGAAAGTAAAGAAAAAGAAAATGTAAATATACATTTATATATAGAGAGAGAGAGAAAGAGAGTGCGCTGATGAGTAATGGCATAAAGCTGATCATTTCCTCTCCTAATTTAGAAAGGTAACTAATTATTTATCCATACAAAAGTTTAGGATGTTGTCATTGTCCACATTGTATTGTAAATCACTACACTTCATGTAGGTATATAAAATACATTTACGTTGTAATTCTACATCTGATAGTCCTCACCTATGAAATCTTTCTAAAAATGTTTAAGCAACAGGTGTGTTTCAGTATGATAGCAGGCAGCTTGTTTTCATTCAAATCAAAAAATCTAAACTATCTAACAGAATAATAATAAATTGCCACTAATGCAGAAATGCATTAATCAGAGGAAAAAACAGATGAATGGGACATGAAGGTGGCACATGGAAAAAAGGGCATGACCAATATACAGAGGCTTCAGTCCTCGACACAGCCATCGTATGTTCGAGTCCCCTCTCTCTCTCTCTTTGTCTCTCCACCGGTCAGCTTAAAAAAATAAGGGCCACTAGTGCCACAAAAAAAGACAGATGAATGAGGAGAAACATTGAGAGTTCAACAGCAGGGCAACGACTCTCTTCCTACTCTCCATCACATATATACCCAGGGGGCACACAACACAGTATCCCACCATGCTTAAATGTGTGCGTGTGTGTGTGTGTGTGTGTGTGTGTGTGTGTGGCAAATGCTGTTAGTAAGGATAATTTGCCTGTATACATGCTATACTAAGTGGACGTTTTAAAGTGACAGGAAAGGGTCGATGTTCGTTTAAATCTTGCATTAAAAATGATTTGAGGGTGCTCAGATGGATTTTAAATCATAAATACAAACATTTCTGAAGAAGTTCCAATAATTTACATTTAAATGTCTCTTGGTATAATTTGCATATTAACACAGCACCCCTGGAGATAACTTTGGGTAACTGCATCAGCTAATTAGGAATTTACAAACTAACAGAAGAAAGCTCCCCATAATTATTGTGTTTTGTAAAAAGTGAGCTACACAACAGGGTTCCTAAAATTAACAAAAACAAAACTTAATCTCAACTTCATAAAGCAACTCACAGTATACAAGACTTAAGCTCTCTTGAGTTTATTGTATTTTATTGACATGCCATGACTTAAAAAAATTGTCATTTAGTTGGTTTTATGGCATCTGCTTTACAACAGATGATAGTAATGTCTGCATTTACAGGGAGAGGGGAGACAGTTGTAGTTCCACCCTGGCAGCAAAATATACTAAAACTGCATTGTCAATGTTCAACAAATGTACCAGTGTTGCACAAAGAAGTCTAGAGCGCCTCTTTAAGGTAAACAGACAAGTTTAGCATCTGGTGTTAGAAGATGGCAAAGCTTTACCCGGCAGACAGCCTTAGCTTTGAGAAGTTGGTAGAGTGGCCTGACAGGAAGAAATGCTTCACTCGGTACGGGACTGCTACTAAACTGGACAAAGAAAATGAGCCGGTTCATGTAAGCATGCTGGTTTATGCGCTTGGAAAAGAAGGGGAAAATATCCTGAGCTCCTTTACCTATGGAGAGGGGGAGAGTGATGTCATTTTGGCAGAAATGTGATGCCTATTTCGTTTCCACACCTATGAGGTAAATGGATTATCTCAGCAAAGGAGAAGTGTTCACTAACAAAGATTTAGACAGATTTGTGAACAACATTTGAGAGAAATTGGACTTTTGTGTAAATAGAAAAAGTCTAAGATCTTTGGGGTTAGCTCATGAAAACTGGGAGCAATAATAAAAGTGTTGCGTATATTTATGCTCAGTGTATATACACACATACATAAACATACATACACACGCTTGACTGTGATACTGCTGAGTTCAGAATTATTCTGTTTAACTTATGATCTAAAATTAAATGGTTTATGTTTATTCTTTATATGTATGCAGTGTTTGTGTTATACCCACAGGAGCACCACAGGAGACTGTACTCACCCCATACCTTTTCGCTCTGTAGACTTCAGATTTCCAGTACAAGACAGACTCCTCTGTAATCTGCTGAAATACTCGGATGACTCTGCAGTTGTGGGGTGGATCCGTGATGGACAAGAAGCTGAGTGCAGGGAGCTGGTGGACCGCTTTGTGGCATGGTGTGAAAACTATCAAAGATTTTAGGGAAACAGGAATAGGATATTTCCATCATGGGAGAAGAAGTGGAGGTAGTGGAGGAGTATAAATACCTCGGTGTTCAGTTTCAGTTTATTCAGTTTATTTATATAGCGCCAATTCACAACACATGTCGTCTCAAGGCACTTCACAAAAGTCAGGTACATACGTTACAATTAATCCGAATCATTGAACAGTGCAGTCAGATTCTGTTATTTATTCAAATTGGATAAAAAGTTTGTCTATCTAAGGAAACCCAGCAGATTGCATCCAGTCAGTGACTTGCAGCATTCACTCCTCCCGGATGAGCATGTAGAGACAGTGGACAGTCACTGGCGTTGACTTTGCAGCAATCCCTCATACTGAGCATGCATGTAGCGACAGTGGAGAGGAAAAACTCCCTTTTAACAGGAAGAAACCTCCAGCAGAACCAGGCTCTGTGTGAGCGGCCATCTGCCACGACCGACTGGGGGTTAGAGAGAACAGAGCGTTCACCTGGACAACAGACTGTAGTGGAGACGCAACTGTGAAGCCGTTTACAAGAAGGGACAGAGCAGACTGTACTTCTTGAGAAGGCTTAGGTCTTTTGGTGTTTGCACCAAGATATCTTCTAGAAGTCTGTTGTGGAGAGTGTGATTTCTTCTGCCATCATCTCCTGGGGTAGCAGCATCAGAGCCAGGCACTTAGAAAAGCTCAACAAGCTGATAAAGAAAGCTGGCTCTGTTCTGGGGACTCCTCTGGAACCTCTGGAGATCACTGAGCAAAGAAGGATTCTTCATAAAATGAAGAACAGCCATCAGCATCTACAACGGCTCTTTGAAGAAACCTGCATGATATGAGGTACAACAACATTTAATTTCACTTTGGGATGAATAAAGTATTTTTTAACTAAATTGAATTGAATAACAGAAATATCGATTTCAGAAAAAACAGCGGCCTCTCAGGTCTCACAGTGTTTAATGAATGAGACACCTAGAGCCCAGGCTCCCAGTAGTGGTTGCCAAAACTGGATTTATCACATTCTATGTCAACTTTCAAAATAAAATGATACACAACAGAAGTAGCAACTGCTGAAGATCCTTATTCTAAGAAACGATTATTGTTATCACAATTACCATCAGTATTATATACAAGAAATGCTTTTCAACTCGTGCTGTTTTTCCAGCTATTACATTTGTTGATTGAGAACACCCGTTTTTTGGTTAACTAGTTCATTACAATACCACACCTCATCCTGGCTAGTGTTTATGAATCAATAATGTACATTGACTGAAAGTGTCTATTGATTCCTGATAAACCGGTGGTGCCATGACTTGGGAGTTTAATCAAAAATCACTCAGCTTTATTAATAAATACCCTTGGGTACTTTTACTAATAGCTATTGATAGCCAAACAAGGCAATTAATTGCTGACATAATAATTAAAACAAACAAAAAAACTGAAAAACAACACTGAAAAAAAGTTCTTTCAAATAACGTATGGACCAGAATCTAAATAAAAACTGCCAAATTGCAGGGTGCGAATCCCAGCCTGGGCTCTTTCTACATACGTGGGTTCTCTATGGGTATTCTGGCTTCCTCTCACAGTTCAACAACATGTCCTTAGACATAAATGTTTATGGTTGTTTGTACTGTGTGTCTCTGGGGTGCTCTGTGATGGACTGGCAACCTGTTCAAGGTGTACCCTGCCTCTTGCCCTATGACCGCCAGACACAAAGGCACCAGCTCTCCCACGACCCTGCATGGATAAGAAGGTATAGACAATGGGTGGACAGTGTAGTATGCCTGTTTTATCTTGTTTTTTAATTAGTTCCTTGACTACATTGATTAGGAAGGATAGGCACATTATTAGGCTCAGTACAACAGCAAGGCCCAGAAAGGAATTGGCAGTAATGCTGTACATACTGATCCTGATGGGATTACAAAACCAGCAGTTCCACACTTATTGGCACCTTTATGGTTTAATTAGTTTTAGTTATTAGCTATGTTTAGAGTCAGAGCAATAAAAAAAAATCAGAATTTCAAAACTGCATATTGTATATACTCATGTTATTTTTGTATGATATTAAATTGTAATAGATGATCTGAAAAACAGAAATTTGACAAAAAAGCAAAAAGAGATCTATACAGGGGCACATACTTTTTACATCACTGGAGATATTTGCTGATTGGTGTTATAAAGACATGGTGACCCTAAAAGACTACTCTTTGAAGTAGTTCTCAGTGAACTGTGGATTTTTTTTTTAACATACCTTATCCTCCTTACTGTGTACTGGCAAGGGTCCTCATCCAGTCAAGTTTATTACAGTTACAGCTGTTTTAAAATTTTTATGTGAGAATTAGGTACTTTAGACAACTATAAAATTACAAAAATTTCAGATCTGACCTTTAACCCGTAAGAACTGTGTTACTTCAACCATGTTGAAAATATTTTTACTGGACGTTACCACAGAGTCGGGCGTACTGTGCATGTGGACTCCGTGAGCACTGTGCATGGATATTTGAGATTTCAGATTTAATTTCGAGCATACCAATTTCCTACATTTCGCATGACAAATACTGTACCGCGCGTGTGTGTGTGTGTGTGTGTGTGTGTGTGTGTGTGTGTGTGTGTGTGTGTGTGTGTGTGTGTGTGTGTGTGTGTGTGTGTGTGTGTGTGTGTGTGGTGTGTGTGTGTGTGTGTGTGTGTGTGTGTGTGTGTGTGTGTGTGTGTGTGTGTGTGTGTGTGTGTGTGTGTGTGTGTGTGTGTGTGCGCGTGTGTGCGCGTGCGCGTGTGTGTCCCACACTTTCTACCATGCCGACATCAGACAAGGAGGAAGAGCTTATTTGCCTCATAGCAACTAGGGACACAGAAAAAGGGATGTAATACCTTGTAAAGGACATGAAGATGATGGACAGCGAGAAATACTTCCAGATAGTAGCAAGTTTGATGAGCTAATTGGGCACCTAGCCCCGTTTCTTCTCCACCAGGGGACCTTTCGCACCGTGCGGTGGCTATCAGCTCAGTGTCAGAAAACAGTTCAATGTGAAGACTTTTCCCTACCGAGCAAACTTTTCCTCACCAAGCAGCCAGTTTTAAAATTATTAACTGTAGTGTCTTCGTTTTGTTAAGGCTTTTGACCCACATGCAGAAAAACTCAGGAGAGTCAGAATTTGTTAAATGATATTTATTAAATACAATGAATAATGTGCAGCAGAGAGTCTGGCCCAGGGAGAAACAGTAACATGGAGAACCAGGAGCTCTGAAAGAGAGACATTGGTGAGAAGGGGAATCCAGAGAATGGAGAAGAAAGGAGCTTACTAGATGATGTGTGATGGTCCGCCAGGGGGAAGGTGAGTGGTTGATGGGGTTGTTAACAGCGTGGAGTCCGGTGAATGGATGTTTGTTCCACAGCGTTGATGAAATCCAGAGGGTAATGAAGACTGCAGTGATGCTGGGCGAACCAGTAGTGCAGAAGACGAGGTTGAAAATGGATAGGTTGGTCAGCGGAACAGAAGCCAGTCATGGGAATGTGATCCAGGTAACAACGGAGGTCCTTATAATGGTGGAGGTAAGTTCACAGGAGAAACTGCATGTAGGAACTGGAACTGGGTAATACCTTCAGGAGAGGAGAGATACAAGAATTACTGTTGGTTCTTCAGATGAGAGATCAGATGGTTCTGGTAGGATGCTCAGGATGGTTCACAAACCGCTCAGAATAATGCTCAGAAGGAGGCTTGACGTTAGCAGTGATGGTTAACGCTCAGGTGAAGAGTGACTGGCTTCCTGCGCCTTTATGCTGCCAGTAGAATGAGGCTGATTGCACGTGATGAGCTGCACCTGTGAGGAGGTGCAGCAGGAGGTGACACACCCAGCCCAGCAGCCGACTACAGGAAGCCCTCTGGTGGAGAATCTGCAGAACTGGAACCAAACAGAACACAGAGCACAGAGCCAACAACCCTATTTCCTGACATGTAGAAAACAACTTATAGATAATCAGACGTTACAGCAACTAGAAACAATATATCCAGCTACATGCAGCAGCAAAAATTTTCATAAAACTTTGTCTAATAACTTGTTATACCCCAAACATAATGTGTGTTTTCACCTGTAAGCTTCCCCGCACCTATGCCCACTCAGCAATATAAGGTCAGGCTAGATTAGGGTTAAAATAATGAAGTTCAAAAGGCTCGGGTTGTGAGGGTACCAGGTGCAGAAATCCATCTCTCCATAAGAGAAGGGAGTCTCCATTTGGAGGTTTTCTCTGTGCCTTTCAACAGTAGGCATTTTCAAACAATTTTTTTTCTCCCCAAAATAAAATATTCCATAAAAATAAAAAAATCGTTACAACTCTGAAAGTTTTGATCACAACTTAATATTTTTTGATTGAGATTAGTTTTTTTGATTGAATATTCCAAAAGTTTTGACCACAATTTATTTTTTTGATTGAGATTAGTTTTTTGTTTGATTGAATAATATTGAGACAAATTTACCTCCATAACTTGTTGCTTAATAAAAATGTACTGGCATTATGTTGTGATTTGTCAGACTTGTCAAATTTAATAAATACTTATTTTAAAAGAACTTTTATGTGCCACTGTGGTTTGCTTCTATGCTATACTATTATTAAGATTTTTTTATTTTCAAAATTAGAGATAAATACATTTTAAAATAATTGTTATATTTGATTTTGTTTAAATCATACTAATATTGGCAAATAGGCCACAGAGGGTAAAATTACTATGACTTTTGGCAGGGACAGGAATAGTTTTGATATAAGATGCATCAACTCATTTAAGGGTAATGAGAAAAAGGTACACATTTGATCTGCAGTATGAAGGGGTCGTTACATACTTTCTGTTCTTTCTTTGGACGTACAGTATTTAGTACAAGCGCGTGTAACAAAGCAGATTTTTTTTTAAATACCGGGAAAATATAGGAAAATAAGGACTATGATGCTTTAGAGGTCTTCAGGTTTGCATGCTGTTGTGTTAAAAAAAACACCATAGTTAATTTCTGAGTTCTGTTAGCTTTATTGCCCCATATCTTTGACCTTAGCCTGAAGGTTCCAGCTCTCTAAAAGATATATTGCCTTATTCCATTACTCCAGACATATGTCAGCTGTCCTCAGTGACAATAGACCTGTTAACCTATCAGCAAAAATCATAAAGGTCCTTGAGAGACTTTTATTGGCCCACATAAGAAAGCCAACAGCACTTATTAGTTATAACTCTTAGTGTTAGTAAAAGTCCTCAATATGCAGAAGAACTTGAATGACTTAGCAATCATTGGATGTATCAGAGGTGGACAAAGTACTGAATGCAGAGAACAGATGGACAAAGCTGAAATATCTAAAGTTTGTCTTGACTGTTTTTTTCACTGTCACTACCTGAGTAGGACAGTGCTGAATTCCACCAAAAGTAACTGGAGTCAGTTCTAATTTGACATTTAAGAAACTTCAAAAGTTCTCCAAAATGTAAAATCGAAAAACAAATAATAGAGGCTTCTTAATTAATTATTTTTGATTAATTAAATTTTTTTCAAAATGCGATATTTGACACATTGCACACGCTTTCATTTTAAATAACGTTTGGCTGATGACTGAATCAATACATAGACAGACGATTTGTCTAATGATGATGTACCTCAATTTCTGCCTTGATTTAAGGAAAGTGGAATGTTGTGGCTTTGCTTATGGTTTATCCAACCATATAGATCCTGGTGCAGTTACACTCAAAATGTGTTACTGCAAGTAAACCATCAGCTTTTCTCTTAAGACTCTCCTAAACAATGCATCTAGCTTTGGGGAAAAAGTTCAATATTTCTGTATTTTAGAAAACATGATTTATGTCATGTAGCTCAATATTCAGACATATTTCTTTCAGTCATTCTCACGCATAACTTGCACTACATAACTCTCAATCCCTTTGCTCTGTCCTTCCCTACTTGGTTTTCGATGTGTTATAATATTCGTATCAAGAAAGGATTCCTTAATATTTAAGATCTCTTTGTTTTTCCATTTTGTCCTTCCCCTATCAGTTAATTGTTGGGGATGGGGACAAAGTAACAACTAAAAAGGCAAAATAAACAACACAAAATGTACAAAAAAATCACCTTTTGAACAATGACACCATTGTGACATGAATGAAAATGAACACTCACTGACAGTTTCTCACTTATACAGTTAACTCTCAATCACAAACAATTCGACACCATTTTGACATGAAAATAGTAAAGCTTTTAACTATGCCCAAAGGTATTGTCTGATTGCCAAACAATCATTTGTCTAGAACAAAGTAAAGAGCTCCTTCATGCCCAGGCACTTAATCTAATGCCCATTTTCCATGGGCTTTACTTTGGCATTTTTGTGGAATGATGGACGCCATTTACGGCCATCGTCCCACAAGTTGTAGACAGGAGGGTGGTCTGGACGCCGCAGCTTTACAGTTTTAAGATGACATAATGTGTGAAGGTGGGAGTTTATTTTGCTTTGCACAGCACATGACTGCTTTTGCAGCATCAAGAACTCAATTCAAGCAATGTGTATTATAATGAACGTAACATACAAATCTGGCATTGATTTGAATTCTTGTAGATACATCCGAATGCTTTCCACTCATGACAGATGAACTGTTGAATCCTTATCCCACAAGGTTATTTCTGCATTTCAGACCCTGTTTCTCCTGATAATAACAATCATTGCACTGATACCTACTGCATTATGGCTTTCAGCTACCTGGAAGAATAGGAAGCTTTCATAGTTGGCACAATTGTAATTATACCATACAACCAAAGACATTTGTACTTTTGTTGCAAGTCTTTTGTTTTAACTGCAGCAACACAAAACACTAAATGACACTGAAGAATTTAATTTTGGATTTGATAACTTGTGTATTTTGCATTGCCACATGCACCGAGCCTTTTGTCAATAAAATGGTCATGTTTTGCTATTTTATCCAATAAGTCGAAAAAGTTTAGTCCTCAGACTCACGATGACCTCTTTGAACAATATTTTGGTTTGCGGTCAAGAGAAGCACATTTGATATTGTTTTAACACAGTGCCGATTTTATTCCACATTTTAGCCACTTTGCGTTTATAGTATTTATGGTATTTGCTGCATTCCAAGAAGAAAATGTATTAAATAAAATACAAAAACTAAAATTAGAAATTAAAAAAATAATAGAGGCAAGAATACAAATCCAAATACAGAAATTGTGGTTGGAGAACTTTGATCATAGCAATAAATATAGCAAACATCTTGCAAGTCAATTAAAAAAGAATAAAAAAAAGGTAACAATTTCAACAATGACGTTTTACCAACTAATGATTCTAAAGAAATTAATACAATTTTTAGAAATATTTACAAAAATGTATACTAAAATAATATTGATCCTTCTAACTCTGAATTTTTAAATGAGATCAATCTTCCTAAATCATAGAAGGTATAAAATATACCTCCTAATATACCTCCTGGTGTGTTGCTGCTAAAGGATTTACCTTTAGCAGCAAGTGAGGACATCAGCAGGATACACAGGAAAAAGGATGTTAAAATGGGTTTCTTACTCACCAACATGTCCATGGGAGATTTGAAAGACGACTAGCTACGTACATGCTCTCTGGCACTTTGAAGACTTATCAACATACCTAGAGCATACAGTTCCAATCTGTCCCTCATGTTGCCTTTTTGATGACATCACAAAAGTAGACACAGAAAATATGACAATTCTAAGCACTGCAAAAAAAAACAATACTTAAGAACTGGAAGAATAAGGGGAGTTTAAATATAATGCATTTTAAAAATATGTTATTAGACTTAGTTTCTATGGAGAGAATGTCTGCTTGTAAGAAAAACCAACAGAATAACTTCAAATTGGTTTGGTCTCCACTGATTGAGAAAATCACCTAGTGGCGAAGTGGTTATGGGCATTGCCATCTTGGCATCAGGGACCGGGGGGTATGGGGATCCTGGTGTCCCTACGCAAACTGTGCATTTGGGTCTAGCATGGAGGTGTCGGCAGATGGGTTCCTGCAGTTCCAGCATTGAGGCGGGGCTGGGCCAGGGGCCACTGTGACCTCTTGTCTAGCCTGCTTCTGCTCCTGGCTGGTGTGAGGCTGGGTCCCTGGGCTGCTTGGGGCCTGCTGTGCCTCCTAGTGGTGTGGCTGCTTTTCCACTTGGTGGGGGAGCCTCCTCTGTATCACTGGCCTGGCTGGTGGGCTGGGAGTTGCAGTGGTTGGGACTTGGTAGACTGTGGGTGTGGGGCATAAATTGGCCAGAATAGGCTCTGGGGCTAGGAGGGGGGTGGATCTCTGGGCCCTGGGCTGCTGGCAGTGGGCTCGCCTTGCTTGATTGCTCCCGCTAAGGGGGCAGCTGTTCTCTGAGGGCTCCCTTGGGTGTCCTTTGGGATCTCCGGGGGATCACTGGCCTCAGTCGGCAGTGGACTGGTGTGGTTGCCGGTGGGACAAAGGGTAATTAATGCTGGTGCTTTGGCACACTGCCCCTCTACTCTCACATTAGAAACACCATACATCAGTAAGGTCTTGGGGACCTGTGGGCATGGTGTAGCGCCATGCAGGGCCCCCCTCTGTGATATTTGGCTCTGTCCTGCACCTCAATTTAATGCACCAGAGATACTTATTTCTTTAGGGTTGGGTTGGGGAGACTCTACTGTCAACAAGCAGTGGGGTCTTGTACCCCAGCCACAACCAAAATATTGATGCACTTTAGACTTACACATCTGCTTTCATCACAACACTTCACATTACCATAGAAACACACACAAACACCACGGGGGGCTGGGGGTCTGCCTGGGACTGCTGCGGCCTTCTGGAGTCGGGTCTACCTGTACTTTGCTGCTCTTTGGTCCTGTGCATTGCAGGCCCTGTACTGTTCTCACCACACTTACAAATGTACTCTTGCAGGTGACAAAGTCATTTTTACATACAAAAATCAACACAAATACCCTTATTTACATACATACATAAAAACATATATAGTGAAAAGACAAAAACATGCTGGTCAGCAATTCAAAAAATTTTGATTGCTGTAATGCCGATAAATATATTTTTAATGAAAAATGACAAGGGTGTAAAAAATTTTTTAACATCCCATCTTTTATTAAATGTACAACATTAAAGGACGGTACCACCTGTACATTAAATGTACAGGTACACAAAAAATATACAAGTTCAATATTTTTTGTCACTCATTTCAGAAAGTAAAACCCATTTATTATATAGATTCTTATAGCCAGTTTAAGCATCCGGAGATTGGTCGTCGAGCCCACAACCATCCGATCCTATTAGAACCAGTCCAGTAACCAGTAAGTAAGTATTCATGGCCCTTACATTTTTCCACATATTGTCACATTACAACCACAAACATAAATATATTTTATTAGAAGTTTGTGTGAAAGACCAACACAAAGTGGTATACAATTGTAAGGTGGAACGAAAATATACATGATTTCTTGTTTTTTTTACAAATAAAAAACACCTGTGTGTAATCTAATCTCAGTACAAATACAGTTGCTCTTTGACGGCCTCAGAGGTTGGTTAAGAGAATTATGGGGAGCAAACAGCATCATGTGTGTATGAATGGGTGAATGGCTGATTGTAGTGTAAAGTGTTTTGGGGTCTCTGTGGACTTGATAATGCACTGTACAAGTTCAGGCCATTTTACCATAAAAAGATTTCCCAAGCTTTGAACATCTCATGGAACTCTGTTCAATCCATCATCCGGAAATGGAAAGAATATGGCACAACTGGAAACCTACCAAGACAAGGCCGTCCACCTAAACTTACAGGTTGAACAAGGAGAGCACTGATCAGAGATGCAGCCAGGAGGCCCGTGGTGACTCTGGATGAACTGCAGAGATCCACAGCCCAGATGGGGGAATCTGTCCACAGGACAACTATTTGTCATACACTGCACAAATGTGGTCTTTATGGAAAGGAGGCAAGAAGAAAGCCTTTGTTAAGACAAAACCATAAGAAGTCCCATTTGCAGTTTGCCAGAAGCCATGTTGGGGACACAGCAAACATGTGGAAGAAGGTGCTTTGGTCAGATGAGACCAAAATTTAACTTTTTGGCCAAAATGCTAAACGCTATGTGTGGTGGTAAACTAACACTGCACATCACTCTGAACACACCATCATCCACTGTCAAATATGATGGTGGCAGCATCATGCTCTGAGGGAGCTTCTCCTCAGCAAGGAACAGGGAAGCTGCTCAGAGTTGATGGGGAGATGAATGGAGCCAAAGACAGGGCAATCTTGGAAGACAACCTGTTGGAGTCTGCAAAAGCCTTGAGACTGGGGTGGAGGTTCAACTTCCAGCAGGACAGCGACCCTGAACATAAAGCCAGGGCTACAATGGAACGCAACAGGGGCGAGCAATTTACATGTAAACCCTATGTAGAGGCGCGTTCAGGAGCGAAGCGAGAGCAAAGTGAGAGTGAAGCAAAACCCGTGATGGACGCAAAGCAAATTTCACTGGAGTTGAATACTCTGGAACTTTTCTGTCGATTCACGTCGCGAATCAGTGCAGTCCCTGCAAAGAAATAAGGGGAAAAAAAACCTACAATCCGCAAACATCACATATATAAAAAAGACAGAAACATTCATAGGATGAAGGAAGGTTTGCTCTGAAGAGGTTTGTGGGTGGCTTTTGCATGGGCACGGTTTTTATACTCACTGAAGACAGATGGGCAGGCGTTCTGCAGCAGAGATCCAGCACCTGTAGTTGGTGTCCCAGAGGCTGACTGTCCCCAGCGTGGGACAGCAGGTCCTCGAACTGGGTCCTGGATAGATGGAAGTACCGCTGAAAGCGACCGTCATCCAGAAGCTGATCCTGGAGTAGGTGGTGGCACTCTCCAAACTGGTTCTGGTAAACCCAGAGACGTCGACGCTGGCACGTTGTTCGGCATTCCATAAATAAAGTGCCGTGACTCGCTCCGTAAAATCCAGGTCCGCTATTTTGAGTTGAATAGATAGAAGATAGAAGCTCCTCCTATTTGATGACGCGGTGAAGCAAGAGGAGCTTTGTTGCCCATTGGCCCATTGCTGACAAAATGTCAGGCGCCACGAATGAGGCGAAAGAATTAGCTGGAATCGCGGTCGGTCTGAACGCACCATTAGAATGGCCCAGTCACAGTCCAGACCTATACCCAATCGAGAATATGTGGCAAGATCTGAAAACTGCTGTTCAGCAACGCTCTCCATCTAATCTGACTGAGCTTGAGCTGTTTTGCAAAGAAAAATGGGTAAAACTTTCAGTTACTAGATGTGCAAAGCTGGTAGAGACATGCCCTAAAAGGCTTGCAGCTGTAATTGCAGCAAAAGTGATTCCACAAAGTATTGACTCAGGGGGGCTGAATACTTTTGCACAATGCCCTTTTCAGTTTTTAAAAAAAAAAACAAAAAAAGAAATCGTGTATAACTTTTATTCCACGTCACAATTGTATACCACTTTGTGTTGGTCCCTGACATAAAACCCCAATAAAATATATTTAGGTTTGTCATATACTTTTATACTTTTACAAGCCACTGTAGCATGTCCGTTAGGCTCCTAACTGCTGCTCCAACTAGTTAAACAGTTATCAGCTTGCTGTTCTTGTGGTATCAAGTTAAAACTGGTATGTAATACTTAAAAATTAATAAATAAACATGTGTTTATTCCATTTATTTGCTTCAATCTACACTATTTTCCTAAACATTTTGGATCAATGATTGTGTTAAGGATTGACTTGAGTTTCCACAAACATTTGTTAAAGAATGAATCATTCTCAGGAATTCAAGCATGGTACTGTTTTGCTGTCCAGTCCAGTCATGAATTTCCTTACTGCAAATTGTCAACAGTCAACTGTTAGTGGTATTATGAGCATTATGAGAAAGTTGAAGTGATTTAGAACAACAGCAACTAACCCATTAAGTTGTAGGCCACGTAAAATTACAAAATTGGGTCTGCAGATGCTGGAAGAATGGTCAAATAATCAACCAAATAAACTTTTAAACCTTGTAGACAGTCTTCCCAGAAGAGTTGAAGCTGACGTAGGTGTAAAGGCTGGGCTAATGCCATATTAAAGAATTTGTATTAGGAATGGATCTCCTTCAAGTTTATGTGTGTATAGGCAAGCCGCCCAATGCTTTTGTCAAAATGGTGTATGCATCAAAATCAAAATAACAATAAATAATAGCTATTGATAACATTATTACAACTTTAACACGTAATATACAATATTATTTTAGCAGCTGTAAAAAAATTGTTTTTAAATAAAATGAATTAGATCATGTTACAAATGTTTATTCATTTAAATGGTCGGAAAAAACACATATGACCTTCCTTATTAAAGATAGTGTTAATACTTTTTACCATGGCTTTAATTATGCAAAGGTTCCTACATTTTTCAAACATCAATAAGATGGCTCCCCCTTCCCTCTCTGTCCACTTTCCCTCTGATTGCTGTGAAAAAAGGCCACTAGTCGCCACAAAATTCTCTTCACTATACAGTACAGACCAAAAGTTTGGACACACCTTCTCATTCAAAGAGTTGTCTTTATTTTCATGACTATGAATATTGTAGCTTCACACTGAAGGCATCAAAACTATGAATTAACACATGTGGAATTATATACTGAACAAAAAAGTGTGAAACAACTGAAAATATGTCTTATATTCTAGGTTCTTCAAAGTAGCCACCTTTTGCTTTGATTACTGCTATGCACACTCTTGGTATTCTGTTGATGAGCTTCAAGAGGTAGTCACCTGAAATGGTTTTCACTTAACAGGTGTGCCCTGTCAGGTTTAATAAGTGGGGTTTCAAGCCTTATAAATGGGTTTGGGACCATCAGTTGTGTTGTGCAGGAGGTGGATACAGTACACAGCTGATAGTCCTACTGAATAGACTGTTAAAATTTGTATTATGGCAAGAAAAAAGCAGCTAAGTAAAGAAAAATGAGTGACCATCATTACTTTAAGAAATGAAGGTCAGTCAGTCCGAACAATTGGGAAAACATTGAAAGTATCCCCAAGTGCAGTCGCAAAAACCATCAAGCACTACAAAGAAAATGGCTCACATGAGGACCGCCCCAGGAAACCAAGACCAAGAGTCACCTCTGCTGCGGACGATAAGTTCATCTGAGTCACCAGCCTCAGAAATCGCAGGTTAACAGCAGCTCAGATTAGAGAACAGGTCAATGCCACACAGAGTTCTAGCAGCAAACACATCTCCAGAACAACTGTTAAGAGGAGACTGTGTGAATCAGGCCTTCATGGTAAAATAGCTGCTAGGAAACCACTGCTGAGGACAGGCAACAAGCACAAGAGACTTGTTTGGGCTAAAGAACACAAGGAATGGACATTAGACCAGTGGAAATCTGTGCGTTGGTCTGATGAGTCCAAGTTTGAGATCTTTGGTTCCAACCACCGTGTCTTTGTGCGACGCAGAAGAGGTGAACGGATGGACTCTACATGCCTGGTTCCCACCGTGAAGCATGGAGGAGGAGGTGTGATGGTGTGGGGGTGCTTTGCTGGTGACACTGGTGGGGATTTATTCAAAATTGAAGGCATAAAGAACAAGCATGGCTACCACAGCATCTTGCAGCGGCATGCTATTCTTTTCGGTTTGCGTTTAGTTGGACCATCATTTATTTTTCAACGGGACAATGACCCCAAACACACCTCCAGGCTGTATAAGCGCTATTTGACCAAGAAGGAGAGTAATGGGGTGCTGCGCCAGATGACCTGGCCTCCACAGTCACCGGACCTGAACCCATTCGAGATGGTTTGGGGTGAGCTGGACCGCAGAGTGAAGGCAAAAGGGCCAACAAGTGCTAAGCATCTCTGGGAACTCCTTCAAGACTGTTGGAAAACCATTTCAGGTGACTACCTCTTGAAGCTCATCAGCAGAATGCCAAGAGTGTGCGGAGCAGTAATCAAAGCAAAAGGAGGCTACTTTGAGGAACCTAGAATATAAGACATATTTTCAGTTGTTTCACACTTTTTTGTTCAGTATATAATTCCACATGTGTTAATTCATAGTTTTGATGCCTTCAGTGTGAAGCTACAATATTCATAGTCATGAAAATAAAGACAACTTTTTGAATGAGAAGGTGTGTCCAAACGTTTGGTCTGTACTATATATATATGCTTCCAATAGGTCAAATTATCAGGCAGCATTGAATAAATTTTCACTGTTACGCTGATGATACTCAGCTTTACTTATCTATAAATCCTGATGAACCCAACCAGTTAGATAGGCTACAAGCATGTCTTGAAGACATAAAAACTTGGATGACTTTAAATTTTTTGCTTCTAAATTCAGACAAGACAGAAGTTGTTGTCTTTGGTCCAAATCTTTAAAAAAGTAAATGCTTAGTCAATCACTTAACCTGGATGGCATTAAATTGACCTCTGGTAATAAAGTAAAAAACCTTGGTATTAATTTTGACCAGGACATGTCATTTAAATCCCATATTAAACAGGTTCCTAAGATTTCCTTCTTTCACCTCCGGAACATTGCCAAAATTAGAAATATCCTGTCCAGGAGTGACGCTGAAAAACTAATCCATGCATTTGTTACCTAAAGGCTGGACTATTGTAATTCTTTACTATCAGGATGGCCACAAAATGCAGTTAAAAGCCTTCAGCTGATCCAAAATGCTACAGCAAGAGTTCTAATGAAAATTAACAAGAGAGATCATATTTCTCCTATTTAGCTTCCCTTCATTGGCTCCCTGTTAAATCCAGAATAGAATTTAAAATTCTCCTCCTCACATATAAAGCCCTTAATGATCTAGCTCCATCATACATCAGTGATCTGATTGTTCCATATGTTCCAAACAGAGCACTTCGTTCTCAGACTGCAGGTTTACTGGTGGTTCCTAGAGTCTCTAGAAGTAGAATGGGAGGCAGATCCTTTAGTTATCAGGCTCCTCTCCTGTGGAACCAGCTCCCAGTTTTAGTCCATGAGGCGGACACCCTGTCTACTTTTAAAGCTATGCTTTAATCTCTCCTTTTTGATAAAGCTTACAGTCAGAGTGGATTAGGTTATCCTGAGCTGTCTCTGTAGTTATGCTGCTATAGGCTTAGACTGCTGGAGGACATAATGACCACTTTCACTCTCTCTGCTGCATTCTCATTCCACTCTCCAATTTTGCTTTTATTTCAGCTTTTAACAGTTTACGTTCTCTCACTGGCCTGGCTTTGTGTTTAGCTGTGGCACCTTCCTGGAGAGGGGCATCGGCCAACCTGCTGCTGCCAACAACTTAATGCTCACCTTATACAGATGATAAACTTGTCCCTGTCTTTTAGTGTTTGACCCTGTCTCACCTAGACATAGCTACTGACTGAGCTTCTTCTGTGACTTACTGTGTGTACTCTCTTTTTTACTCTAGACTTGAAAACTTTCTCAGAGTTCATCTGCTTAGCTGTTTTTCTCTCCTAGATGAAGCCATTAAAGGAGCTCCAACCATTAATGTTTTACTTTTCCCCCATAGAAAGTACCTCTGGATCAGTGCCTTCCACAGTGCCCTGAGGCTAAACAGAAGGAAGAAGAGCTGAAAGGTTCCACGGTCTTTTACCCAGACCAAATATGCAGTTGTTGGTAATACACAATCTATTTTTATCTGAATCTGTGTTTTAAAAAATTTGAATATAGCTGAGTTCAAACATAACAATTCAAACAAGAATTTAGGTGTTTTGGGGGAAATTTAATTAGTTATTTTATAGAAAAGTAAGTCTTTTTTTTTGTATCTGGCAGGAGCCAAATTGTTATTAAGTTTCTGCCCTTTTGATCGCTACATTTAGTTAGTTGTGCCTTAGTTGGTTCAACCAAAAATCAAACCTAAAAATTATAAAAGATTAAACTTAGGGAAATGTTTTTTTTTATACAAGATGGATAATTGAGCAAAGAACCAATTATAAATCAAATTTTTTTTTATCGGTAGCTTGCCTCAGCACACAACATTCTGACAGATAAAATAGTTTTTATCCCCCCAAAAATATTATAAAGGAGTTTTCAGAACCCCGAAAAGTCAAACAATTAAATAAACAGTTGTAAAACTGATGTTATTTGGATATCTTTAAGATTATCTATGTTAGATGCATCTTACTCATAATATGAAGGCTAAACTGGCACTCAAGTGCCCTCTGGTGATGAATTCGTGCAACTGCAACCTTAATATGTTACATTCAATAACATGTAAATAATTTCTTATATTTATTTATACATGGTATAAATACTGTTGCTCATCAGTAAACAGAATAATAACATGGCCATAAATTAGTACCAGAGAGGACACAGAAAATCCTGATTAAACTTGTAAAGGTTTTGTACATTTGTAAAGTTCTGCAGACACTGTCATATAGGGTTTACATATCACTGTAGATAACTGACATCCCACTTTCAATAAAAAAAACGATCATCATCGTTTGGAGTAAAAGTGTTACATTTCATTGTTTTGCTAAATTAAATGTTTTCCTAAAAAGCAGTTTATACTATGCCTGTTATTGATTCAAGTGTAAAAAATGTTTTTGAAAAAACTTTAAAAAGTTGCAATAACTGGCCTTTACTGTGTTTTTACAACATGAATGATTTAATTGCATTACTTGATTAATTACTATCTTTATTATGCAAGTCAAGTTCAAATATATTATACACGATAAAATATAACAACTTGCCCTCCAGTTCATCCAGCTTTCTTTTAGATTTATTTAGAATTGTATTCAGAAAAGTTGGCAATTTTCTTAAATATTTTTAAAAGTGAAACCTGTAACTTACATTAGTCTTTGCAAAGGGTTTGTTCTTAAAATGTGTTTTCATCCAGTTAGAATTAGAAACAGTTTTTCAGCCTTTCAGGAAGAACTTGATAAATCCCTCACAGAGATGATGGAGCCATGTCTAGCAGTGATCATCAGCAGACAAAGCAGCATCATAATGACCCAGTGACAGGAGACAGGAATTGGCTTCCATCTAAAACTTTGTTCTACAAAAAAAACTGTAAATAGAAAAATCACAAAACACTGAGATTACTACATGTATTTACAGCAGTAGATGATTCCTAAAAAGCTTTTACAACCAAAATAATAATTAACTAAATAAATTAAAACTGAAAATAAATGCTGCATGAGTCATGGGTCAAATTAATTTGAAGGCCTGCTGTATCATTGAGTGAAGATGCAGTTATTTCAGGATGTACACATTGAGCATAATATTTAAATTAGGAAAGCATGTAAAGATTTAGCGCTTCTGAATACTTTGTAACAGCATTCAAAACAAATTAAGAATGTCAACTCTTTAATGCAATTAACTGCTTTCCATACAGATAACTAATCTCTAAGAAGCTTCTACCTACATAGATATAGACTGATTGTAAAGCTACACACTAAGCAACCTCCACACTTTGAAATGTTTTCTCGAGATTTTCTGTGCAATTAACAGAATACGTTTGTCAAAGCATTCAAATAGCTTTAATAGCTGAGTTATTTAACTTTGATAAACTAGGGACATGTCTAGGATGGATGGATGGATGGATGGATGGATGGATGATTTAAATAATGAATCAAGAATATATTGCCCAGAAGGATGTCACCAGTAGATTAAAGTGTAACAAAAAAGAGGAAGAGGTCCACATGCCTGAAAACTTATTATGAAGTGTAGTGACTTTTACACCATTTGTATGCATTTAAATATAAATTCAATAAGTTTAATATTTGAATCAAATATGTAGTTGCAAAACCACAATAAAGAATGTTATCTGCTAGATTCACCTTCCTATTGTACCTCGTTTCTCTGTAAAGTTTTTGTAAAGATTGTCACTCGTGTTAAATTCCTTTTCCGCACCGTGATTTCAGAGCCACTAGATGGTAGTGCTGTACAGGTTTTTGTATTGTATCCTCCTGTAATCTGTTTAGAGTTCATCAGTACGCCAAAGGCAAGAGGCTGGGCCCAGCCTGTTCAGGTTGGTAGTGACAGAGACAAAAGAAAATGCGTTTGGATGCAAAACCCTCTTTATCACATGCTAGGACAGAAGGGCTATGTTGTAAAATTTACTTGTGCCTTTATCTACACTTGTCTATTTAGAGTTTGTTCTCTTTTAATAAAATGTTATTTAATTATGAACAGTTACATATAAACCAGATATTTTTATAGACTTTATAAAAAGTTATTTTATAGTCATTTTATTTTGCTGACTGACTTATTTCTAAATCAGACTATTTTGCTTTTTCTGATCAGTAAGGATTACCAACATTGTTTTTATTTGCTAAATACCAAAATATGAGAAAGAGATTTTATTTACAGAATTTTTAAACCTTCCTCAACTTCAGAAGTTTACATACCTTTCCTTTGTTCTTGGAAGAACTGCCTTTTAAACTGTCCTTGCGTCAAAAGATATACACTTATATATACACAAGAGATGTTTTAAAAAAAATTAACAGCCTGTAAAGCATAAGTTGTGTTTATTTTTTTCTTCCACAAATGTCAAACAATAGTTTGCTGCAATTGAGGCCTATTCCTCCTGTCATAAAAGATGTACCTGAGTCAGGTTTGTAGGCCGTGTTGCTATCAGCCTTGCTTACAAATGTTCGATCAGAGCTTTGTGAAGGACATTCCAGACATTGCAGGCAAAGCGATTATACTTCATTTGTGCAGGTTTGGGTCAATAAAACTGTTGTTTGTGCTGCTATGATTTCTGATATTACATGTTTTAATTTCATAAAATCACATGACTTCACCTAAATTGATTTCTTCTGTGGCAACGGATTTCACTAGCTACAGCTGTCTTTAAACAGACAAACCAGTACAAATGAAACACTAAAAAAGTAGACCAGTGGCAAAATTCAACAAAATTCAATTTAACAAAAAATGTCACTCAATCCGCTTTTTATTTATCAACCTTGCAAGGGAGAACATTTACAACGCCAGACCTTTTCAAGAGGAGTAGCTGACTAGACAAAGAAAAGAAAGTCTCTTATAACAGCATTCCAAGGTAGGTAACTCCTATGAGGCCTGGGCCCCTCAGGAGGGGCAGAAGTAAGACCTGTAGTGATTCTTCCCAGGGATGTTGAATGAACCCTGCACAGAGTGGCATCCTTATCTCATACTCTCCAGCCCTGGAGCGCTTCCTGAGGCTAAACAGAGCCGAGTACACTAAGCCCAAACATAAATAAGGCCTGTAGCTGGAGAAACAGGGAGTGAATACTTTTATCAGGTCATGCAGTCATAACGTCATTCTAAAGTTTTCATTACACCGGACAGGTCGACATGTTCATCACAGGGTAATACAAAGATGTACATGACAAACAACCATGCACGCACACATTCATACCTAAGGGCAATTTAAAGAGGCCAATAAACCTAACAGTCAAGTTTTTGGACTGTGGAAGGAGGCCAGAACACCTGGAGAGAACCTACGCATACATGAGAACATGCAAACTCTATGCAGAAAGACCCTTCAGGCCAGGATTTGAACCCTTTTCTTACTTCAAGGCAACAGTGCCGCCTCATATTGATTATAGTATATCTAAACTTTTAAAAAGTAATAAAACATTCTCTGAAAAAACCTCTTTCTCTGATTATTTTGGCTTTTAGCAAAAAAATATTCTGGAAATCCTAACTGAGCTAAAACAGGAAAGGTTCAGTGTGATTTAATTTCAGACAGTAAGAAAACAATTGCCCTGTCCCTTTTATATAGATCATTTAAATATACAGTTTCAACTGTACATTTAGCTTTGTGTTCATTTTATATAGAAATGTTGTGTAGGTTTACCAAGTATGTACACTAATCATGTATAACACTAACATTTACAGGTAATTGGAAAACACTCATGTCCCCATTATGCATGGTAAGATCAGACAGGCGGTGGGATATTTCATGCAACAACATGAACATTCTGTTGCTGAAACATATGTGTTTGAAATGGAAAAATGGACACCATATGTGCTTGAGCAACTTTAACAAGGGCATGATTGTGATGCTTAGTTGACTGCATCATTATATTCTATGGGGTTTTCCCCCACTGTCCAAAAACATATATATTAGGTTAAGTAATCTTCTAAATTGTCCTTAGGTGTTACTGTGGTTGTGTTCATGCATTGTTTTGTATCTCTTTTTTGCCCTATGATGGCGACTTCTCCTGGATGTAGCCTGTCTCTCACCCATGACCACTGGGCATCCGCCTCCCATGACCAAGGATATGGTGGGTAGATTGAAATGGATGAACTGAGTTATAAAAAGCTGGTCAGAGTTTGAAACAAGTCCATTGTTGAAACAATAAGGATTAAACCTACCACACCCAGACTTTGAAGCAACAGTAAAAGGCTCCCTGGCTTGATGAATCACAACTTATTTTACATTTTGTTAATTGTTAAGATAATTTTATAAAAGACAATCAATGACTACTCTTTCCAAACTTTCCTTGTGCTTGTTTACTCACAATATTTAGCTGAAGGAGTGAGTTGATTTTCTCTACTTTTCAAGAAGAGACCCGGTATCACAATGTGCTGTAAGAAAAGTTAACCTGATGAAGGATGTGTTATGCTGTGGAATTGTACAACTGGGAAACACCGGAACATTCCAACTAACCAAAAACACCCATTCTTTTTCTGATTGCAGTTAAATATGTTAGGCAAAATAATGAATCGTGTTTCACAGCAAAATTATCTTTAAGTTATGGTTGGAGCCAAACACCTCAGCAGACCTTCGGGGAATAGTTGTTCATCTGAATGGTTGCTGTCACAAAATAGGAAGTTACTTCATATGTTCAAATGTTGTGGTTGCTCAGCTCATCTAAAAAAAAAAAAAAAAAAAAAAAAAAAAAAAAAAAACATTGCATTAAATCATAAAACTTACTTAAAAGAATAACTGGCAGAAGATACAAAGATTTCTTATAAGTTGATTAAAGGTGATATAGCATAGTTTACAGCCAAAGGACCTAAAAATCTTAAAAGATTTTTTAATATGCACTTAGATATGTAACCGTACTGTGTGTTAACAGGAATGAGAAAATCAATTGTTTTCTTTAAAGAAAATACCTGAATGTCAAATTAATGTTTTGTCAACTATTGGCAACACAGAAAAAAAAGTTGTAGTGAGAACATTTTCTACAACGATCCTCCATGCAGGAAGCATGGGTGAGCTCCATGGAAGTAAAGACGGGTAGGAAGGATGGTTTTCGCTGTTGGAAACATGTTAAAGCATTAGTTTGCATTATTTGCTGCCAATGCAACATTTAACTTTTTGTGCTCTCACTGCTCGTTTTCTTAATCGAAGCCACATCTGGCCTGGTGTTCTGTTTAGCTTTGACTACTTCCTGGTTCAGGCCATCAGCTGAGCAACTGCTGCCAATAACTGCATGGTCTATGAATGATACACCTGTTTCTGTCTTTCGGTTTGTGTCATAATGGGTTTTTCCAGACTCTGAATAACACAACCACGAGTGAGCCAAGGCTAAGTTTCAAACAATGTATTAGGTTTTACAGGAGTTAATGTGATCTGGAACCAGGACTGGATCAGCGACAGGAACAGTTTCTTTAGGTTTTGACTTACGAAGGCAGGACTGTCAGATAAACCTGGAAGGAGTAATTCTGTTCCACGATGGTTGAGGTTGGCAGATGGGTGCTGTTGAAGGGAAAGTGTTTCCAGGTTCTTCAGACTCAGTGTTTCTTTGATCCTTTCCATAAAAGGGGTATTTCCGTGGGAGGGTGGACAGGCAGGTGGATGGTTCTCAGAAGCGGGAGAATAAAGCTCCAGAAACCTGGGTCCGGGAAGGAGACCGAGTGGAGGCTCACAGCTGAGACATCGAGGCTTGAATTACCTTGATCCTCAGGACATGGCAAGAATTAGCCGGAGGCACAAAAGATCCACAGAATCTCCGGCAAAAAACGTCTTCCTAAGAGGCAGAGGAGAACACACAAAAGTCAGTGAACAGTTGAAACGACTGCAGAGCAGCAGCGGTTTAGCTGTTTACCACGCTATGTGAGACAACGAGTTGACGCCTCCCTCTGGTTCTCCACTCCTCTTAAAGCCCAAGTTGATTGCTCCCTGATGAGCCACAGCTGCGCGGAATCACCTGCCAGTCACACCCTGAGTGGAAGGAGAGAAACACAGCACAAAAACACAGACTGCACCCAGCCTGCACACAACCACTGCGGATATGACAGTTTGCCCCTCACTCTCTCCTCAAAGCAAATTAATGAGCTATTACTGTGACTAGTGTGGGGTCTGTCTTTCATCCTATAGCCTTTAAATGTGGCTCAGAGCATTTCTGTTTAGCTGTGTTTCTCTCTCCAATAAAGCCACTAAAGGACCTACTGCTGCCATTAACTCATTACCTTTAACATACTGTAGAAAGTACTCCTGGATCAGTGCTTCTGTTTTTTGTGTTCATGCTGTCTCTTTTTAAACCCCCAGTAAGTTGCAGCAGATGCCCACTCCAACAAAGTCAGGTTCTTCTGAAGGTTTCTTCCTGTTAAAGGGAAGTTTTCCTACTTGTGTGCTCAATATTGGCCCTGTCTTTCAGTGTTTGGCCCTTTCTCTCTCCTAGACATGGCTACTGACTGAGCTTTTGCTGTGGCTAACTCTGTGTGCTCTCTTCGGACTCTGGACTTGGGAGCTGGCTCGGAGTTTATCTGTTCCTTCTTTCTTGGTGGAACGACTAAAGGAGCTACATCCATTAACATTTACCTTTTCCTTCCCACAGAAAGTACTCCTATATCAGTGCTTCTTTGTTCTCTTTGTGTCTCTGCTCTGTTCTCTCTAACCCCCAGTCTGTCGTGGCAGATGGCCGCTTACACCGAGCCTGGTTCTGCTGGAGGTTTCTTCCTGTTAAAAGGGAGTTTTTCCTCTCCACTGTCGCTACATGCATGCTCAGTATGAGGGATTGCTGCAAAGTCAATGCCAGTGACTGTCCACTGTCTCTACATGTTCATCCGGGAGGAGCGAATGCTGCAAGTCACTGACTGGATGCAATCTGCTGGGCTTCCTTTCCTTAGAAAAACTTTTTTATCCAATTTGAATAAATAACAGAATCTGGCTGCACTGTTCAATGATTAAGATTAATTGGAATGTATGTACCTGACTTTTGTGAAGTGCCTTGAGACGACATGTGTTGTGAATATAAATAAACTGAATTGAATTGAATTGAATTGAATTGAATTGAATTGAATTGAATATGAGAGACTGCTGAAAATGGAAGTACTCAATGAAATCGACTGTGCACTGTCACTACGTGCTCGTCCAGGAGGATTGTTTGCTGTAAGTCAGTAACTCCATGCATTCGGCTGAGTTTCCTTAGAAAGAAAGCTTTTTAACCAATTTCAATAATAAACTTAACTTGACTGCATTGTTTAATAAATAGGATCGCATGTAATTGAGTTTGAGTCTGAATCTATCTGTATGATTGGACTGAATTCATTTGGTTTTGATAAAGGATCTGTAGACAGTATTTGTTGTGAATTGGTGCTATACAAATAAATTAAATTGAATTAAAAATGAATAGAATTTTAAACTTGGTTTCTCCGCCAACTTGGCAACACTATCAAGAAGAAAATGCATTCTTTTACAGTGGGGTTTTTACTATTTATTGGTTCTCTGTTGTTATGAAATGACTGCTAGTGTCTGCAGATCTTTTTGGAAAAATAAATCAGAAGTAAATGCCCCCTCTTTCCATACTTTTCTCCACCATGTTTACCCACAAAATGAAGTAGCAGATGGAAAATGTTTTTTTTCTCTGTCTCTGGGCCAAATGAAGGACATTGCATTTCACTACAGCTTCTTTGTGATTGTTTATCTTTTTTTTTTTTTCCCTTCCACCACATTTGCAACATTAGCCGAGAGGGACTTTTTACACCAAACATGTTTTTGCAAGAAAAACTAAATATAGACGGACTTAGAGAGTTTAAGTGGCATAGCAGACTGTGCCCTCAGAAGAACAGCTATATCGTGCAGTTAAAACCCCTCATGAGTAAAGTATAGACAAATTAAGTGGAGAAAGGTGACTTGCACAATCAGTGCATGCTAAGATAATGTATATAATTATAATAAAACAGTTTTTGGGTGAAACATGATTGTGTTGTGCCTGTGGTAAACTTCAGGCAGACTGGTGCTCACTGTATGAAAGGAAAAGCAGAGTTTTTCTAGATGCTGATGGCTGTGGGCATGAAGGATCACCTGTAGTGGTCAGTATTACAGTGAATCTGAAGAAGTCTTCCACTGAAGACACTCTGTTATTGTATAGCAGCCTGTTATTGATTATATGAAAAATTATTCTTTGAACAATCATCCAGAGGTTCTGGAGCAATCTTTAGAACAGGCCCAGCCTTTTTATCAGCTTATTAAGCTTTTTTAGTTTACTGACTTTGATATCGACTAGAAATAGTCGGGCTCGCCTCCACGCACAGCGTGGGCTCTGGAACCCATCTCCTTGAGAGGGGCTGGACTCTCCTCTACTCTGGAGTGGCCCACGGGGAGAGGCGGCGGGCTGGGGTGGGTTTGCTTGTTGCCCCCCAGCTCAGCCGTCTCATGTTGGGGTTTACCCCGGTGGATGAAAGGGTCGCATCCCTGCACCTTCAGGTCGGGGATAGGTCTCTGACTGTTGTTTCGGCCTACGGGCCGAGCGGTAGTGCGGAGTACCCGGCCTTCTTGGTGTCCCTGTCGGGGGTGCTGGATAGTGCCCCTCCCGGGGACTCCATTATTCTGCTGGGGGACTTCAACGCCCACGTGGGAAACGACAGTGACACCTGGAGAGGCGTGATCGGGAGGAATGGGCTCCCCGATCTGAATCCGAGTGGTGTTTTGTTATTGGACTTCTGTGCTAGTCACGGATTGTCCATAATGAACACCATGTTCAAGCATAAGAGTGTCCATCACTGCACTTGGCACCAGGACACCCTAGGCAGGAGGTCAATGATCGACTTTGTTGTCGTATCATCAGACCTTCGGCCGCATGTTTTGGACACTCGGGTGAAGAGAGGGGCTGAGCTGTCCACTGATCACCACCTGGTGGTGAGTTGGATCCGCTGGAGGAGGAGAAAGCCGGACAGACTTGGCAGGCCCAAGCGCATAGTGAGGGTCTGCTGGGAATGCCTGGCGGAGTCCTCAGCCAGGGATGTATTCAACTCCCACCTCCGGGAGAGCTTTGACCAGATTCCGGGGGATGTTGGAGACATAGAGTCCGAGTGGACCATGTTCTCCGCATCTGTTGTCGATGCTGCTGCCCGTAGCTGCGGCCGTAAGGTCTGCGGTGCCTGTCGCGGCGGCAATCCCAGAACCCGGTGGTGGACACCGGCAGTAAGGGATGCTGTCAAGCTGAAGAAAGAGTCCTATCGGCTGTGGTTGGCTTGTGGGACTCCTGAGGCGGCTGACGGGTACCGTGAGGCCAAGCGTGCTGCGGCCTGGGCTGTGGCAGAGGCAAAAACCCAGGCCTGGGAGGAGTTCGGTGAGGCCATGGAGAAGGACTACCGGTCGGCCTCGAAACGATTCTGGCAAACCGTCCGGTGCCTCAGGAGGGGGAAGCAGTGCTTCGCCAACACTGTTTATAGTGGGGGTGGGTGGCTGCTGACCTCGACTGGGGACATTATCGGGTGGTGGAAGGAGTACTTCGAGGATCTCCTCAACCCTGCCATCATGCATTCCCTGGTGGAAACAGAGGCTGGGGACTCGGGGTTGGACTCTTTCATCACCCAGGCTGACGTCACCGAGGTGGTTAAAAAGCTCCGCGGTGGCAAGGCTTCGGGGGTGGATGAGATCCGCCCTGAGTACCTCAAATCTCTGGATGTTGTGGGGCTGTCATGGTTGACACGCCTCTTCAACATTGCATGGCGGTCGGGGACAGTGCCTCTGGACTGGCAGACCGGGGTGGTGGTCCCCCTTCATAAGAAGGGGGACCGGAGGGTGTGTTCCAACTACAGGGGATCACACTCCTCAGCCTCCCTGGTAAGGCCTACGCCAGGGTATTGGAGAGGAGAGTCCGGCCGATAGTCGAACCTCGGCTTCAGGAGGAGCAGTGTGGTTTTCGTCCCGGCCGTGGAACACTGGACCACCTCTATACCCTCTACAGGGTACTCGAGGGCTCATGGGAGTTTGCCCAACCGGTTCACATGTGTTTTGTGGACCTGGAGAAGGCATTCGACTGTGTCCCTCGTGATGCCTTGTGGGGGGTGCTCCAGGAGTATGGAATCGGGGGCCCTTTATTAGGGGCCATCCGGTCCCTGTACGAGCGGAGCAGGAGTTTGGTCCGCATTGCCGGCACTAATTCGGACCTGTTCCCGGTACATGTTGGACTCCGGCGGGGCTGCCCTTTGTCACCGGTCCTGTTCATAACTTTTATGGACAGGATTTCTAGACGCAGCCAAGGGCCGGAGGGGGTCTGGTTTGGGGACCAGTGGATTTCGTCTCTTCTTTTTGCAGATGACGTGGTCCTGCTGGCCCCCTCTAGCCAAGACCTACAGCATGCGCTGGGGCGGTTCGCAGCCGAGTGTGAAGCGGCTGGGATGAGGATCAGCTCCTCCAAGTCAGAGGCCATGGTACTCAACCGAAAAAGGGTGGCTTGTCCTCTTCAGGTTGGAGGGGAGTTCCTGCCTCAAGTGGAGGAGTTCAAGTATCTCGGGGTCTTGTTCACGAGTGAGGGAAGAATGGAGCGGGAGATCGACAGACGGATCGGTGCGGCTGCCGCAGTAATGGGGGCACTGTGCCGGTCCATTGTGGTGAAGAGAGAGCTGAGCCGAAAAGCGAAGCTCTCGATTTACCGGTCGGTCTACGTTCCTACCCTCACCTATGGCCATGAACTTTGGGTCATGACCGAAAGAACGAGATCCCGGATACAGGCTGAAATGAGCTTCCTCCGTAGGGTGGCCGGGCACTCCCTTAGAGATAGGGTGAGGAGCTCGACCATTCGGGAGGGGCTCGGAGTAGAGCCGCTGCTACTCCACATCAAAAGGAACCAGTTGAGGTGGCTCGGGCATCTATTCCGGATGCCTCCTGGACGCCTTCCTCGGGAGGTGTTCAAGGTACGTCCCACCGGGAGGAGGCCCAGGGGACGGCCCAGGACACGCTGGAGGGACTATGTCTCTCGGCTGGCCTGGGAACGCCTTGGGCTTCCCTTGGAGGAGCTGGAGGAGGTGTCTGGGGAGAGGGACGTCTGGGTGTCTCTGCTGAGTCTGCTGCCCCCTCGACCCGGTCCCGGATAAAGCGGAAGACGACGAGTACGAGTAAGAGTACTTTGATGCTTCTCTCCCAACAAATAATAACAGAAGACATTGCAATCTTCACAACAGACCCATAGAAGATTATGGGGTATCTTGCTACAAACAGTGAAGGACCTAAGCTTTCTCAAAAAGTAAAGTCTGTTCTGTTCCTTCTTGTAGACAGCTTACCTGTTGTGTCTCCTGAAGCCAGCAATATTCTTCCTCCCTGACCACACATCTCTGATATTGTTTTGCTGGACCTTGCTTTCTAGCCTCTTCCTGTATGCCCCTTGCTGATTCTAATCATGACTTTAATTTGCTTCTGTGTACTTCTCAATAGTTCCTCATATTCCTCCTTGAAGTCTTTTTTTAAGTGTCACTCTTGCTTTCGAACAAGGGCATTATGTTTAGAGAGAAAGACAGACCTTTTTCTTTGCCTGGTGGCATAGAGAGCCTGCATGTCATATTGAATTTAATGGCTTTGACCCACATGCAGATTACACTCAGGAAAACAGAAGCAGTATAACAATATGTTTATTTTCTTCCTTTTTCTTATCTTTCTTTTTTGATCGCAGATACGACTGGAACTGGGTTTGGAATGGAAGGTCGCCAGCTGCACAGGAAGTGAGAGAGGTGAGTATGGTTTCTTTCTAAGGGGTGATGACAAAATCAATGAAACGGGTAATTTTGCTTACAGGATTTGAGGAGGTGGAAGCCGCCGGAGGAGGGGATGATGTGGAGCCAAGGAAGTAGGTGTTTCCCAGGAGTCCTGATCCGGGAGTCCTGATCCCGGAGTCCGAGCAGAAGAGGAATGCACGAGTCCAAAGGTCTCCTTCCAACGGGCTTTACCAGGACGTGTTAGTCAGAGCACAGATAGTTGCTCTTTAGACTCACGATGGAGCGTGGGCAGATTCATTTCCAGGTGTGGAGTGATCCGGAGCTTGGAGGCAGCCAGCTAACACCTGGTCCAAAGAGCTTGTCAGAGAGGTAGTGAATCTTGGATCAGAGCGGAGATCTTTGCCAGCACTTGGGGTCAGGGTCACAGGAGGCCTAGGAAGGATCACACAAGAGGTAAGTTTCTAGAATCTTCTGCATAGAAAAGAACGCAGCATAATTCTCAGGGCCAGTTTAGTTACCACTGAAGGTTAACACTCAGGCAGTGAAGTGCAGGCTGCATCTCTATATAAAGCTCCATAGATGATTGATGATGAACGACACCTGTACCCACCTCCCGGTGGTTCTGGCTCCACCTAGTGACTGAATAAGGTTATTAACAGGGAAAAGGAGAGTAGCACTCCCAGGTTCCAACACTGCATGCTTTAAGCCAGGCCTACACGCCGACGGTCCTTTAAAAATTCCTGTGGCCCTCAGGAAATTGCCAAAAACTCAAACACTGTGGTTCTACAATTGTGAAATACACTGCTCAAAAAAATAAAGAGAACACTTAAACAACACAATATAACTCCAAGTAGTCAAACTTCTGTGAAATCAAACTGTCCACTTAGGAAGCAACACTGATTGACAATCAATTTTACATCCTGTTGTGCAAAGGGAGTAGACAACAGGGGGAAATCTTTGGCGATTAGCATGACATACTCAATAAAGGAGTGGTTCTGCAGGTGGGGACCACAGACCACTTCTCAGTACCTTTCTGTACAGTAGCTTTCTGGCTGATGTTTTGGTCACTTTTGATCAATGGTGTGCTTTCACACTCGTGGTCACCTACAGGACACTGACTCTACAAACCACTTGGTAGAGGCCTAACCAGCCTCCGTCATTGGGGGTAGTGCAGCTCATCCAGGATGGCACATCAATGCGTCGATGTGTGGCAAGAACGTTTGCTGTGTCTGTCAGCGTAGTGTCCAGAGCATGGAGGCGCTACCAGGAGACAGGCCAGTACACCAGGAGACGTGGAGGAGGCCGTAGGAGGTCAACAACCCAGCAGCAGGACCGCTACCTCCGTATTTGTGCAAGGAGGAACAGGAAGAGCACTGCCAAAGCCCTGCAAAATGACCTCCAGCAGGCCACAAATGTGCATGTGTCTGCACAAACGGTTAGAAACCGACTCCATGAGGATGGTATGAGGGCCCGACGTCCACAAATGGGGGTTCAATTCAATTCAATTCAATTCAGTTTATTTATATAGCGCCAATTCACAACACATGTCGTCTCAAGGCACTTCACAAAAGTCAGGTACATGCATTACAATTAATCCAAATCATTGAACAGTGCAGTCAGATTCTGTTATTTATTCAAATTGGATAAAAAGTTTTTCTATCTAAGGAAACCCAGCAGATTGCATCCAGTCAGTGACTTGCAGCATTCACTCCTCCTGGATGAGCATGTAGAGACAGTGGACAGTCACTGGCATTGACTTTGCAGCAATCCCTCATACTGAGCATGCATGTAGCGACAGTGGGAGAGGAAAAACTCCCTTTTAACAGGAAGAAAACCTCTAGCAGAACCAGGCTCAGTGTGAGTGGCCATCTGCCACGACCGACTGGGGGTTAGAGAGAACAGAGCAGAGACACAAAGAGACAAAGAAAGCACTGATCCAGGAGTCCTTTCTATGGGAAGGAAAAGTTAATGTTAATGGATGTAGCATCTTTAGTCGTTTCACCTAGAAGAAAGAACAGATAAAACTCTGAGCCATTTTTCAGGTTAGAGTCTGAAGAGAGGCACATAGAGTTAGTTACAGTAAAAGCTCCGTCAGTAGCTATGTCTAGGAGAGAGAAAGGGTTAAACACTGAAAGACAGGGCCATGTGGATCATCGGTAGAGGGTGAGCACCAAGTTGTTTGCAGCAGAAGCTCGGACAAGACGATGCCCCTCTCCAGACAGTTGTCACAGGTAGACACAGAGTCAGGCCAGGTGTAGCTTCTAGGAAGAGAGAGAGAGAGAGAACAAAGTTAAAAGCTGAAATAACAGCAAATAATACAAAATTGAAGAGTAGTGTGAGAAAGTAGCGAAGAGGGTGAAAGTGGTCATTATGTCCTCCAGCAGCCTAAGCCTATAGCAGCATAACTACAGAGATAGCTCAGGATAACCTAAAGCACTCTAACTATAAGCTTTATCAAAAAGGAAAGTTTTAAGGCCTAGCCTTAAAAGTAGACGAGGTGTCCCCCGGCTCACGGATTAAAACTGGGAGCTGGGGTTCCACAGGAGAGGAGCCTGATAACTAAAGGATCTGCCTCCCATTCTACTTCTAGAGACTTTAGGAACCACCAGTAAACCTGCAGTCTGAGAACGAAGTGCTCTGTTAGGAACATATGGAACAATCAGCTCTCTGATGTATGATGGAGCTAAATCATTAAGGGGCTTTATATGTGAGGAGGAGAATTTTAATTCTATTCTGGATTTAACAGGGAGCCAATGAAGGAAGCTAAAGTAGGGTAAATATGATCTCTCTTTTTAATTTTCATCAGAACTCTTGCTGCAGCATTTTGAATCAGCTGAAGGCTTTTAAAACTGCATTTTGTGGAAGGTCCTGATAGTAAAGAATTACAATAGTCCAGCCTTGAAGTAACAAATGCATGGACTAGTTTTTCAGCATCAATCCTGGACAGGATATTTCTAATTTTGGCAATGTTCCGGAGATTAAAGAAGGAAATCCTGGAAACCTGTTTAATATGGGATTTAAATGACATGTCCTGGTCAAAAAAAAAACACCAAGGTTTTTTTTTACTTTATTATCGGAGGTCCAATTTAATGCCATCCAGGTTAAGTGATTGACTAAGCCGTTTCTTTTTAAAAACTCCGGTCCAAAGGACGACAACTTCTGTCTTGGTCTGAATTTAGAAGCAGAAAATTAAAGTCATCCAAGTTTTATGTCTTCAAGACATGCTTGTAGTCTATCATCTAACTGTTGGGCTCATCAGGATTTATGGATAAGTAAAGCTGAGTGTCATCAGCGTAACAGTGAAAATTTATTCTATGCTGCCTGATAATTTTACCTATTGGAAGCATATATATAGTAAAGAGGAATTGGCCCAAGTACTGAACCCTGTGGTACTCCACAATTAACCCTGGAGTTTTAAAGATGATTTATCATTTACATGAAAAACTGGAATCTGTCAGACAAATAAGATTTTAAACCACCTAGTGCTGTTCCCCTGATCCCTACAGCATATTGCCAGCCTTTCCTAGAGAATATTATGATCGACTGTATCAAATGCAGCACTGAGATCTAACAGAACCAGTACAGACACAAGTCCATTATCTGAGGCAATAAGAATATCATTAGTGACTTTCAGCAGAGCTGTTTCAGTGCTATGATGAGCTCTGAAACCTGACTGAAACTCTTCAAACAGTTCATTTGCTGTGTAAATGCTCACACATTTGATTAGCAACTATTTTCTCAAGAATTTTAGATAAGAACGGAAGATTGGATATCGGTCTGTAATTTATTAGTCATCTCGATCAAGCGAAGGTTTCCTTAAGCAAAGGTTTAATTACAGCTACCTTAGAAAGCTTGTGGTACATAACCCTTTTACTAAGGATAAATTAATCATATCTAAATGGGGCTGGTAATCAGAGGGAACACTTCCTTAAATAATTTTGGTTGGATTGGGTCTAACATACAAGTTGAAGGTTTTAGATGAAGCTAATATTTCTGATAACTCAGGAAGCTCCACAGGATCAAAACAGTCCAAACACAGATCAGGTTCTACAGTTATTTCCAATGTTGTCTCACTTGTTGAGGATGAAGTAATCATCTCTGGGAGATTGTCAAAGATTTTCTTCTTAATAGAATCAATTTTATTTTGAAGAATCCCTATAAATCATGACTGCTGAGAGCTAAGGGAATGGATGGCTCAACAGAGCTATGACCCCCCCCCTCTGTGTAAGTTTAGCCAACTGTACTAAAAGAGAAACCTAGGATTATTCTTGTTCTCTTCTATTAAGGATGAGAAATAAGCTGTTCTAGCTTG
Source organism: Crenichthys baileyi (assembly GCA_036173005.1). NCBI lineage: Eukaryota > Metazoa > Chordata > Actinopteri > Cyprinodontiformes > Goodeidae > Crenichthys > Crenichthys baileyi. The sequence continues at coordinate 64,203 of JAHHUM010001290.1, forward strand.
GTGAAGTGTCCTTTTTATACAACAGTAGGCTATTTTTCAGATTAAGTAGGAATCCTCTAGGTGTGTAGAGCGCCATTTTCGCTCCAATTTTCTAACATTGTGCTTTAAAGTACGCAGCTCTGATTAAACCAGGGAGCCTGCCTCCTATGAATAATTTCCTTCTTTTCCAGGGGGCTGCATTGTCTTAATGCACCACGCAATGATGAAGTAACACTCTGAACAAAGAATCAATTTGTGAAGGAGAATAAACAAAATTATTGCCCTCCACTGTGTTTTTCTGTGATAATGAGCAAATTAAAAGGAAGTGGAACAGATTCTTTAAAGGTTGTTACAGCATCGTCTGATAATGATCTACTATAATGAAATTTTCTTCAGGTGTGGAGTACTCGGTTAAATTAAAACTCAAAGGTTATTAAAAAATGGTCGGACAGCACAGGGTTGTGAGAAAATTTGTAATGTCTGTACACTCAATGCCATATGTCAGCACAAGGTCTCAGAGAATGAAGACAAACGTGGTAGGGTTTGTTAATGTTTTTAGAGTAAAGCCAATTGAGTCTAAGATACCATTAAAGGCTATATTTAAGCTATCACTTTCGTGTCAACATGAATGTTAAAATCCCCCACTATAATAACTTTATCTGTATTTAACACTAAATCAGATAAAAGGTCTGAAAACTGATCTATAAATTGAGAGTAAAGGCCCTGGTGACGGTACAAAACAACCAAACAGAAGTGGTTTTTAGTGCTTTTGCAATTTGGATGAGGAAAAACTGAGGATTAAAATATTCAAAAGAGTTGTAGCTATTGATTGTCCTGGGACTAGTCAATTAAATCGGACTGAAAGATTGTTGCTACTCCTCCTCCTCGCCCAGATTTTCGAGGATGTGAAAATTTTGAAATAATTAGTATGATTTGACTCATTTATAGTAACATAATCCTCATGCTGCAGCCAGGTTTCTGTGAGGCAAAATAAATCAATCTGATTGTCACAAATCAGGTCACTAACTAGCAAATCTTTGGAAGAGAGAGATCTATTTTCAGTAAGCCACATTTAATTGGTTTTATTTTTTATTTTTAGTCTGAGTTGTGTTATTTTTAGTGAGATTTTCCTGATTTCCTCTTTTAGATTATTTTTTTAATCTATTCAAGTTTTGGCCGTGTGGGCGAGACACTGTCTTAATAGGGTAATGTGGTGGGTAGCAGTACAGAAGCTGCAGAGAGGAGTGTTAAACTGCGACCCTGCTTCCTGGTCTGAACCCTGGGTTTGTCAGAGGTTTGGAGAACTAATAAATTCGGCCAGATTCCTAGAAAGAAGAGCTGCTCCTCCAAAGTGGGATGGATGCCGTCTCTCCGGATCAGACCAGGTTTTTCCCAAATGTTCGCCAATTATCAATGTGCCCACATCGTTTTCTGGGAACCCCCTAGACAGCCAGCGGTTGAATGACAGCATGCGGCTAAACATGTCGTCACTGTCCAGATCGGGGAGGGGACCAGAGAAATTACGGAGTCCGACATTGTTTTGGCAAACTTACACACCGAGCAACACTAACTTTAGTGACCTTCCGATTGACGTAACCGGGGTCATTACCGCCAGCGTGAATAACAATCTTACTGTATTTACGCTTATCCTTAGCAGGCAGTTTCAGGTAGGATTTGATGTCGCCCGTTCTGGCCCCTGGCAGACATTTGACTATGGTCGCTGGTGTCTCTAGTGCCACGTTTCTGACTATTGAGCTGCCAATACCAGAGTTGGCTTCTCAGCGGGTGTGTCGCTGTGCGGGGAAAATCTATTAGAAACGCAGACGGGTTGGTGGTGACCTGTGGGCTGAGATCTAAGACTATGCTTCCTACGTACCGTCACCCAGCCGGCCTGAGATCCCGGCTGCGCGGGGCTCTGCCGGAGGACTGCTACGGGGAGCTACCTCTGGCGCTCCGCGCTGGCTAAGGGGCCTCGGCTATCTGCTGGTTTTTCCAACAGCGCGGAGCCGGGCCTCCAAATCCGACACCCTCGCCTCCAAAGCTACAAAATGCTACATTTATTACACGTACCATTATCACTAAAGGAGGCAGAGGAGTAACTGAACATCTGACACAGAGAGCAAGAGAGAGGGAGAGACTCAGAAAGAGAAACAGCAGAACGGGTAGCCATGGTGGAGCTAAAGCTAACGCTAAGCTAGCGACCCCTTACCACTACTAGAAAAAACCGTGTAAAACCACGGAGAGTCGCAAACGTTAAATACAGCAACAGAAAGTATGTGTTTTAACGTGCTTATGTATTATAACAAGTAAGAGATATCAAAGTAGAGAGAAATCAGATGAAACGAGAGAGCCTTCACACACCAAACAATCCACCAAGTGCAAAACAGGAAGTGACGAATACGCCTTACCACGCCTCCAACGCCTAACACCTAACACGGTGTTGTGCTCACAGCCCAACACCGTGCAGGTCGCTTGACATTTGCCAGAGAACACCAGGATTGGCAAATTCGGCACTAGTGCCCTGTGCTCTTCACAGATGAAAGCAGTTCACACTGAGCACATGTGACAGACGTGACAGAGTCTGGAGACACCAGTGGAGAGCGATCTGCTGCCTGCAACATCCTTCAGCATGACCTGTTTGGCAGTGAGTCACGCAATGGTGTGGGGGTGGCATTTCTTTGGAGGGCCACAATGGCGCCTCCATGGCTCGCCGTAGGTAGCATCTTACTGCCCTTGTAGTTAGCGCTTTGCGTGTCAGTCGATGAGTCGCTCAGACCCTTGTGAACCATATCGCGCGTGTATCTAGTGTGCGGTGGAGTGTGTGGGCGCCTGGGTGTGCGCTTTCTCTAGGATCGTCATAAAATGAAACACAAATGCCAGACCTCAATGTGGCTGGACACTGTGGTCCAGCAGTTTCCTGACACACCCGAAGGTATTGAAACCTTGGTGTAACATAACGAGTGTGTCACACATATGACTACACCCTGCCCGTATTCCGCACTCTAACCTGAATCGCGGGCACATTGTGTCCTCAACTTCTGGCGGCACATCATGTCTCGCTCCATCCACCAACGTCACATTGTGTGCAACACGACTGTCCAGGAGGTTGGCGATACTGTTGGACATATCTTGCTATGGGGAGGAGAATCCCTCCAGGAAGACCCTCCGCCGTCCTCATCAGGAGCGTGGCCCAGCTCGTTTGGTCGTGGAGGGAGGTCAATGCAGGCACGTGGGGAGGCAACAGCAACCCCATCCTGAGCCTCACTCTTTGTGCGCGTATATATATACACAGGTCTGCGATTACATCAAAGTTTGGTGATCACATCACACTGGTGGGAGGATGTTTTTCACCACTTAATCTCTTAGGGGATGGTCGACTCCAGACATTCCAGCGCCCTCCATTGGTTATAAATTTGATTTCCATTGGATGATTTTGTGTGATTTTTTGCATGTGTACAGCACATGATCACATTTTGTTCTACACAAGTGAGTGTTCTTGTGGTAGTACAATGAGATCATCATAATTTCATTCAAATCAGAGTAACAAACACAAAGTAAAAGATAAAACAAAGTCGCGTGTGGATGGTGTCTTTTGAAGATAGAGATCCCCATTCATTTTGTGAGCATGGTATTAGTGTGTGTCCTAGTACCGTCACAAGTGATATATGTTACTTCCTAGAAAACTGGATGATGTAAGGTCTGCAATACCGTGTGATATGTGTGTAGCCTGACACCACTTAGACATGGTGGTAGATATGAACAGTCACGGCTCGTGTGACAAGAATAAAGGATATAGTAAACAAAGGGGGGGGGGGGGGGGGACTGAAGACATTCTCTACAATAGGACGCGGTGACTTATTCTCCTCTCGCTTCTTCCTTTTTTTTTTTTTTTTTTTCTTTTTTTTTTTTTATTTTTTTTTTTTTTTTTTTTTTTTTTTGTTTTTGTTTTTCGTTTGTGGTGGCTAGTCGGGTGGAGTGTGCCTGGGGTGAGGGGGTGTAAAGGGATACTAGTGTAGAAGGTGAAAGTGCTCCTTCATCATATCTAACGTGGACCTGCCGACACTATAGGTAATCCTAGGGGAAATGGGGGATGTGATAAGAAATAAATTGTGGAGAGAAGTGAAATGATGTGTAAAGTGTGGTGATTGTGATTTTGTACCTTGGTCTTTTTTTTTAGTTGTCTAGCGTCTTTTTTTTTTTTTGTGCGTTAAATATTGTTTATTTTTTTTTTTTTTTTTTTTTTTTTGTTTTTTTTTTTTTTTTTTTTTTTTTTTTTTTTTTTTTTTTTTTTGTTTTTTTGGTTTTTTGTTTTTTCTTTTTTTTTTTGTTTTTTTTTTTTTTTTTTTTTTTTTTGTTTGTTTTTTTTTTTTTTTTTTTTTTTTTTTCTTTTTTTTTTTTGGTTTGTTATTTTTTTTTTTGGGTGGTTAGAGTTTTGTTTTTGTTTTTTTTTTTTTTTTGTTTTTTTTTTTTTGTGTTTGATTTTTTTTTTTTGTGGGGGTTTTTTTTCTTTTTTTTTTGTAATAGTTTTAAGTGGGTTTTATTTTTTGTTTTTTTTTCGTTGGTGCTTTTCTTTTTTTTTGTCTTTTGGTTTTTTATTTTTTTTATTTTTTTTTTTTTTTTTTTTTTTTTGGGGTTTTTTTTTTTTTGATTTTTTATTTATAAAAAGTTATTTTTTTTTTTTCTTTTTGTTTTTTTTTAAAATTTTTTTTTTTGATAATAGTCTTTTTTTTTTTTGTTGTTTGTTATTTTTTTTTTTATTGTTTTTTTTTTTTGTTTTTTTTTTTTTTTTTTTACTTTTCTTTTTCTTTTTTTTTTTTTTTTATTTTTGTGGTTTATTAAATGTTTTTTTTTTTGGGGGTGGTTTTTTGATTGTGTTTTTTTTTTTTTTTTTTTATTATTTCTTTTTTGTTTGTTTTTTTTTTTGAGTTTTTTTGTTTTTTTTGTGTCTGGGGGTTTTTTTGTTTTTGGTTTATTTTTTCTTTTTTTTTTTTTTGGAAAAAGTTTAATTGTTTTTTTTAAGGGTTTTTTTTATAAATTTTTTTTTTATTTTTATCTTTTTTTAGTTTTTTTCAGTTTGCTTCTAGGGGTTTTTTTAGTCATTTAGATTGTGGGGGGTTTTTAATTTTTTGTTTTTTTTGTTTGTTTTTTTTAATATCTGTAGATTTTATTATAATATTTCTTGATTGAATTTTTTTTTTAAATAAATGGTTTTTTTTTTTTTATTTTGTGTTTTTTTAATTTATTTATGGTTTTTTTTTTTTTTATATTTTTTTTTTTTTTTCTTTTTTTTGTTTGTGTTTTATTATCTATTGCTTTTTGTTTTTTTTATGTTTGGTTTTTTTTTTTTTTTGTTTGTTTTTTTTTTTTTTTTTTTGCCCCACGTCCTGACCTTCGTTTGTATCTATCCGTGCTTTTTCTGTGTCTGTAACAACTGAAATAATCACAAAGCAGTTTCTAACAAAATTTATTTTTCAAATATCAAGCAGAGCATTAAAGCATTAGCGGTAATGCTGCACTTGTTAAAGTAAATCTGTTGGGCGTCTTCTTGGTACTTAGACAACAATTTTGAGCGCTGCTCTGCCAGATAGGACACAGTTAAAAAATAATAGTAAATAATAAATAAATAAAAAAAAGCTGATTCTGATTCATATCCACCTTCTGCCTGAGCTCTAATATTTTTCACCTTTGCGTCTATCTGCTTGCTTCCATTTGCCTTTTACTTGTGGCTGCTTGATATTTAACTGTGAATTTCCGCGGCGAATGGGCGACAATACAACGAGGAATATATTTCTCTTAATTGGCATTCTATTTTGTTTTTTCCTTTGGTCAAAATATATCACCTTCTGCGCATTCACATATAAAAAGACATGACTAATAGCCTAGGGGGACATTCCCTGGCAGACAATGATTACATATGCCGCTGCAAGTATTTCTGTGTTTTCTACCTTATGTGTCTGGAAAGTTGTTGTTTTTATTTGGACACGTGGGGACCCTTTCTAAGGCATGTAAAAACTAACTCTTCTTTTCAAACATTTACTGACATTTTCTAGGTAGGATTAAAACCTTCACTCACATAACTGTTGAATTACAAAATGTTGAAAAAAATAACCAAACAAACAAAAATAAAATGAATTATACGGTTAATATACAAATATGTATGATCACAAATTTGATTACCAGTCAGAGCTTTATGGATTTAAAGAACTGCCAATAAGATGCAATTTTCCTCAGGTCGGTCAGTACAGTAATGCAAGTATGAACTGCCCAATAGGAGAAACTGACTGCCAAAACACACTTTTCAGACGTCAGATCTTACAGTTTTTTCTAGATAGAGCCCTTGTGGACAAATGTTTGTAAAATCAAATTCTTCAGGGGAAAAGGGGTGATGCCAAATTTTATACAATAGAAAAATATATAACAATTTAATGCAGTTGTTGTATGATAATTACATTTATTAAAACTCTGCGGAGATGGTATGAGTTTACAATTCTTATGCCATACTTCCAAAGTTTGTTTATGCAGTAAACAAGTTGTTTGCATTGATTGTGATGCAGTCTTTCATTTTTTGTGTCCAGCTGGTCATACAGTATATTTGTGATAAAATCTTGGTATCCATGTACATCTGTTAAGTCTGAGAACTTAAAGTATTCCTTGTGTGTTAAAATAGGTAAATTTAGTTTTATTCTGAGCATGATTGTTAATGAGTGATTTGCAGTCGCCCTTTCTCAATGGAATCTGAAGCTCTTCTGTTTTAGATTGCATTGATCGTTTAGTTAATAAGTCCACCTCTTCATTTCCCTACACTCTGACATGTGCAGGAACCAAACTGCGATGTATTTTCTGGTAGGGGGTTTGCACATAAGATAAATGTGATAAATTATGTTTTGTCATTGCTTAACAGAGGTGATATGACGTGAGAAGCTATTCTGAATTGTTGAAACAAAATTTCTTCTGAAAAATCACAGAAAGAAAAAAACTAAGTACGCAATATCCGGTGGAACTGTTGGCGGGCAGAAAGGGCTCTGTTGTGTATGTTAGCAACGCATTTCAGGCTATTGTGTGATTGAGTTTGGGAAGGCTGAAGGCTTGCTCTAAAACAAATCTCTAAGCTGTCGGATATTTATATTTGTTTGTTTAGCCCTCCGACCTGTTAGTTGTCCTCAGCAGACTGATATATCTCAATCTTTTCACTTTGGCCTGCTGCTAGCCAGCCAAACGCTCCGAAGGTTTCTGCAGAAAGGTAAGGCTGGTTTGTTAGCTAAGCTCGTCGAGCAAAGCACGACGGCCATGTTGCCCTCAGGATGCTTTAGGGCAGGCCGCCTGACTGGTTTTTGTGCACATGTTAACTGCTACCCACTGTACTCTATTTAAAATGGAGCAAATTTAGCCACTCTTTCAGCGCATTTCTCCAATACGCAGCTTACTGGGTTGAACTAATGCAATGCACGAGGCTTTCAACGTGGGTGCAGACAGGATGGAAAATGGCGTGCAACACGTTGAATGCTGGCTTTGTAAATGAGAGAAGATGCATGTGTATCGAGCCAACATGGAAATGCAGAAATCTTAAAAGTAATTTACACACGTTTGCATCGTTGAGCTTTGCAGTGAGTGTGCGTTCAGTTTGTCGGTGACTGCACTGTGCACAAATCACGCTCTTCAAATCAGAACCATGGAGGGCAGCGAATTTGTTCCTTCACTTTATGAAAGGACGCGCCCCTATCTAACGGAGAGAGATGACGAACTCTTAGCAGATGTGTTACATTAATATCGCATTGAAAAGTGTTTGAGAAGCACACAGTATAGTTTCTGTGCAGCGTAACGTCTTAAAATATGTATAGGCCGTGGTAGTAAGGCAGCTGCATTCCTTATAAACGTGTACGTGCTTTGGACTTTAGCTGGTTGTACCTCAAACGGGTTCACTTTCAAAAAGTGATTTTTTTTTCTCTTTTTTTTATTTCCAAAGTACAGCCACACCGGTTAGGGATTGTTGTTTTAGCCTTTCTCTACGTAACATTTTCTTCTTCAAAGTATGTGAAACTCTAATGCATTCTTGTTTTGTTTTTTGTTGACTTTAAATGTTGGCTTCGGTTTTCAACGCAAACTGACTGTATCCCTACGTGGTTTTCGACTTCCGACTCTTATTTTTGCATGTATTTAAGCTTTTATTGTTGCAGGCCTGCCCGACTGCGAACCCATGTGACGTAAGTTTCGTCAGCAACACCAGTCGCGTGCGTCCAGGATGCCTGTGCAATATTTAGCGGTAAAACCCAGAGTCAGAGCGTGGCGCCAAACCCATAGATTAGACTTCGGTAAAGTTGGAAAGATATTCACAGTTTCGGCTTTTCCGGATCAATAACTCATCAGCGGAACATTGCCTCTACAAGACCAACACCTCTCTGCAAGCGCAGCAAGGCAGACAGTGAGCTGCAATCGTATTTTCCTCAAAACGAGCCTAACACCGCGCTGATAGACTTGCATTGGCCTCTATGAAGAGCTCGCTGCTCCTCAAATGCGCAGGGACCGTCTGCAAATTGCAAGACCAGAAAACTATGATGGACAAATATTCAATAGCGTCGCCAAGGAGAGGTGTATTGTCATTAAAATCATTTTATGTGATCTCACGTTTTTCATACTACATTTCTTGGATTGGAAATTAATACTACAAACATTTTTTTAGGAATTTCCCAAAGACTATAGCCTAAACGGCCAAATATTCAGTAAAATATGTATAAAATGGTCAATACCTTCACTATAGCATGTTGTAGTGCCATCAAACTCATAGCACACATTGAGCACCTCATCTTGAATCTTTTGAATAAACACGACATTGCCTGTATTGATGCAGACATGCTTAAACTGATAATAACTGTATTACAACCAAATAATCAACTTTTCCTTTACCGTTTGCAGTGTGTCACAACCTGAGATCAGACACCATTACATGAGCACACAAAAAAAGTCTTACAGCTTGTTCATGCAATATTACATAAAATAAAATCACAATGAATAATACAATCCCAATATTAAAGAAGCCCTTACAGCTGCACACAAAAGCCTGTTCACCTGAATACCATTTTCTGTCTTGTCTCTTGCATTATGAGGGAGACTGCAGTGGGAATTGCCTGCAGGCTCCACATAACTCCAACTTGCTCACTGACAAAAGAAGAATTTAACTGGAATGACATATTTTAGTTCTAGTTGGTACACTGCTCCAAAAAAATAAAGAGAACACTTAAACAACACAATATAACTCCAAGTAAATCAAACTTCTGTGAAATCAAACTTTCCACTTAGGAAGCAACACTGATTGACAATCAGTTTCACATGCTGTTGTGTAAATGGAATAGACAACAGGGGGAAATCTTTGGCGATTAGCAAGACACACTCAATAAAGGAGTGGTTCTGCAGGTGGGGACCACAGACCACTTCTCAGTACCTATGCCTTCTGGCTGATGTTTTGGTCACTTTTGAATGTTGGTGGTGCTTTCACACTCGTTATAGCATGAGACGGACTCTACAACCCACACAAGTGGCTCAGGTAGTGCAGCTCATCCAGGATGGCACATCAATGCGAGCTGTGGCAAGAAGGTTTGCTGTGTCTGTTAGCGTAGTGTCCAGAGCCTGGAGGCGCTACCAGGAGACAGGCCAGTACACCAGGAGACGTGGAGGAGGCCGTAGGAGGGCAACAACCCAGCAGCAGGACCGCTACCTCCGTCTTTGTGCAAGGAGGAACAGGAGGAGCACTGCCAGAGCCCTGCAAAATGACCTCCAGCAGGCCACAAATGTGCATGTGTCTGCACAAACGGTTAGAAATCGACTCCATGAGGATGGTATGAGGGCCCGACGTCCACAAATGGGGGTTGTGCTCACAGCCCAACACCGTGCAGGACGCTTGGTATTTGCCAGAGAACACCAGGATTGGTAAATTCGCCACTGAGTACATGTGACAGAGTCTGGAGACACCGTGGAGAGCGATCTGCTGCCTGCAACATCCTTCAGCATGACCGGTTTGGCAGTGGGTCAGTAATGGCGTGGTGTGGCCTTTCTTTGGAGAGCCCTCCATGTGCTCGCTAGAGGTAGCCTGACTGCCATTAGGTACCGAGATGAGATCCTCAGACCCCTTGTGAGACCATATGCTGGTGCAGTTGGCCCTGGGTTCTTCCTAATGCAGGACAATGCTAGACCTCATGTGGCTGGAGTGTGTCAGCAGTTCCTGCAAGATGAAGACACTGAAGCTATGGACTGGCCCGCCCGTTCCTCAGACCTGAATCCGATTGAGCACATCTGGGACATCATGTCTCGCTCCATCCACCAACGACACGTTGCACCACAGACTGTCCAGGAGTTGGCGGATGCTTTAGTCCAGGTCTGGGAGGAGATCCCTCAGGAGACCATCTACCGTCTCATCAGGAGCATGGCCAGGCGTTGTAGGGAGGTCATACAGACACGTGGAGGCCACACACAATACTGAGCCTCATTTTGACTTGTTTTAAGGACATTACATCAAAGTTGGATCAGCCTGTAGTGTTTTTCCACTTTAATTTTGTGTGTGACTCCAAATCCAGGCCTCCATTGGTTAATAAATTTGATATCCATTGATGATTTTTGTGTGATTATGTTGTCAGCACATTCAACTTTGTACAGAACAAAATGTTCAATGAGAATATTTCATTCATTCAGATCTAGGATGTGTTATTTGAGTGTTCCCTTTATTTTTTTGAGCTGTGTATTTTCAATTAAACATGATTTTATGCATAGTAAATTCATAATACATTTTGAATATTGTAATCTTAAGTACACTGAATGCTTAAACAACTTGACTTAATATAACTTAAAATGTTCAGACTATTGTAAATTTAAGTTGACTATACCTAAACAAATTAAATTAATAACCAAAACCACTTTGATGCAATCACTTGATGCAAATGGTTTCTTTACTTACCGACTTTAAAGTTTTACCAAGTTACCGACTTTTGTCTCACCCAAAGGGCAGCAATGACAGGATGGAGCAGGTCCCCATTTCCACAGAAGGAGCAGAACATATACCTTGAATCTTAAAATAAACAAAGAGTAGAAAATAACCTATGATTATTATTAGTTACAAAAGAAATAAATGTTTACAAAAACTAATCTTTTATTACCTGATCCTTTGAGAATTTCTTCTGCCATGTCTTGTCTGAGTTTTTTAATACACCTTTTAGATGATCCAACGTGGAAGTTCTTTGGAATGTTGGGAAATTCCATCACCGTCATCTTGGCCATCTGTATGAAAGGCAAACAAGCACATGCATTATGTTTGATCCCACACTGTAAAATATTTTAAACAATATCAAAAATGGTGTGTATAATTACCGTCAATTTCAGACTATAAGCCGCCACTTTTTCCCCACACTTGGAACACTGCGGCCTACACAACGGTGCGGCTAATGCATGTTTTTTTTTTTCATGCCGCCAAAAACATTTTGGATGGTAACAGTGGACCAATCAAATTGATGAGTAGTTCAAAGAGGTCCAACGAACTTGTGCGCTAATTCAAGAGCACTTTCACAATTCAATTACCGGTATTGTAAATCAGACATTTATCTTCACCCTCATCAACATGGAAAATCACCAACGGGTTTTCGAAAGGCTGGACTGCTGCGTGATGAAGGGGACCGGGTGCACTCAAGTGAGAGCGTCAACGAAGAGGCTGAAATGAGTAACGAGATCCTGAGGCTGTTCAATTCAGACACTGAAGAACAGGACTTTGATGGTTTCAGTGCGCCGGAAGATGAAGAAGTCGATCAATGACTTTTGACCTGGTTGGCTGCAGTGTAAATCAGTTAGGAGATATTGGAATGTTGTTCGTGCACTGTTCAGTAAAAAAGCATAAGCAACGTAATTTGTGTGTTACTGATAACGTACGTATATTTAAAGGTAGCCGTGTTACAGGCACTGTTCGAAAAAAAGTATTTGCAATATGCATTTGTTTATAGATTACCACACGAATTGTCTAAAATAAACCCAAAGTATAATTTGGTCATTTAAAACTGGACTGTAATGGGACTTCTCAGATCTGATTCTGCTTGTTTGCTCTTCAAAATATAACAAAAAATACATTTTTAATTTATTTATTAATGTATTATGAATCTACTATACATAAAATCATAGTTCAATTGAAAATTCTAACTAGAACTAAAATATGTCATTCCAGTTAAATTCTTCTTTTGTCAGTGAGCAAGTTGGAGTTATGTGGAGCCTGCAGGCAATTCCCACTGCAGTCTCCCTCATAATGCAAGAGACAAGACAGAAAATGGTATTCAGGTGAACAGGCTTTTGTGTGCAGCTGTAAGGGCTTCTTTAATATTGGGATTTTATTATTCATTGTGATTTTATTTTATGTAATATTGCATGAACAAGCTGTAAGACTTTTTTTTGTGTGCTCATGTAATGGTGTCTGATCTCAGGTTGTGACACACTGCAAACGGTAAAGGAAAAGTTGATTATTTGGTTGTAATACAGTTATTATCAGTTTAAGCATGTCTGCATCAATACAGGCAATGTCGTGTTTATTCAAAAGATTCAAGATGAGGTGCTCAATGTGTGCTATGAGTTTGATGGCACTACAACATGCTATAGTGAAGGTATTGACCATTTTATACATATTTTACTGAATATTTGGCCGTTTAGGCTATAGTCTTTGGGAAATTCCTAAAAAAATGTTTGTAGTATTAATTTCCAATCCAAGAAATGTAGTATGAAAAACGTGAGATCACATAAAATGATTTTAATGACAATACACCTCTCCTTGGCGACGCTATTGAATATTTGTCCATCATAGTTTTCTGGTCTTGCAATTTGCAGACGGTCCCTGCGCATTTGAGGAGCAGCGAGCTCTTCATAGAGGCCAATGCAAGTCTATCAGCGCGGTGTTAGGCTCGTCTTGAGGAAAATACGATTGCAGCTCACTGTCTGCCTTGCTGCGCTTGCAGAGAGGTGTTGGTCTTGTAGAGGCAATGTTCCGCTGATGAGTTATTGATCCGGAAAAGCCGAAACTGTGAATATCTTTCTAACTTTACCGAAGTCTAGGTTAGAAGGAACACAAGGACCGTCTAACATGTTCATCATGACCACCTGCATGTTTAAAATTGTCATCTAAATGAGTGGAATCACCAAGGGCAGAAAAAAATATCTATTATATATTATATTTAATTCATCTTAAACTACTGGATGGAGTTTATTGGTGGAAGAATGCTAAGCATTTCAAATTGGTTGAATTTAAATTTTTTAGCATATATAATATGCTATTATTAATAGCATATTATATATGCTATTAATAATGGCATATTATTTACTCATTGCAGTTTTGTACCTAATCTACAGTTTATATTTTCTGATAATATTGTCTGTAATATACACAGCTCAAAAAAATAATGGGAACACTCAAAGAACACATCCTAGATCTGAATGAATGAAATATTCTCATTGAATACTTTGTTCTGTACAAAGTTGAATGTGCTGACAACATAATCGCACAAAAATCATCAATGGAAATCAAATTTATTAACCAATGGAGGCCTGGATTTGGAGTCACACACAAATTAAAGTGGAAAAACACACTACAGGCTGATCCAACTTTGATGTAATGTCCTTAAAACAAGTCAAAATGAGGCTCAGTATTGTGTGTGGCCTCCACGTGCCTGTATGACCTCCCTACAACGCCTGGGCATGCTCCTGATGAGACGGCGGATGGTCTCCTGAGGGATCTCCTCCCAGACCTGGACTAAAGCATCCGCCAACTCCTGGACAGTCTGTGGTGCAACGTGACGTTGGTGGATGGAGCGAGACATGATGTCCCAGATGTGCTCAATCGGATTCAGGTCTGGGAACGGGCGGGCCAGTCCATAGCTTCAATGTCTTCATCTTGCAGGAACTGCTGACACACTCCAGCCACATGAGGTCTAGCATTGTCCTGCATTAGGAAGAACCCAGGGCCAACTGCACCAGCATATGGTCTCACAAGGGGTCTGAGGATCTCATCTCGGTACCTAATGGCAGTCAGGCTACCTCTGGCGAGCACATGGAGGGCTGTGCGGCCCTCCAAAGAAATGCCACCCCACACCCACTGCCAAACCGGTCATGCTGAAGGATGTTGCAGGCAGCAGGTCGCTCTCCACGGTGTCTCCAGACTCTGTCACGTCTGTCACATGTGCTCAATGTGAACCCGCTTTCATCTGTGAAGAGCACAGGGCACCAGTGGCGAATTTGCCAATCCTGGTGTTCTCTGGCAAATGCCAAGCGTCCTGCACGGTGTTGGGCTGTGAGCACAACCCCCATTTGTGGACGTCGGGCCCTCATACCATCCTCATGGAGTCGGTTTCTAACCGTTTGTGCAGACACATGCACATTTGTAGCCTGCTGAAGGTCATTTTGCAGGGCTCTGGCAGTGCTCCTCCTGTTCCTCCTTGCACAAAGACGGAGGTAGCGGTCCTGCTGCTGGGTTGTTGCCCTCCTACGGCCTCCTCCACGTCTCCTGGTGTACTGGCCTGTCTCCTGGTAGCACCTCCAGGCTCTGGACACTACGCTGACAGACACAGCAAACCTTCTTGCCACAGCTCGCATTGATGTGCCATCCTGGATGAGCTGCACTACCTGAGCCACTTGTGTGGGTTGTAGAGTCCGTCTCATGCTATAACGAGTGTGAAAGCACCACCAACATTCAAAAGTGACCAAAACATCAGCCAGAAGGCATAGGTACTGAGAAGTGGTCTGTGGTCCCCACCTGCAGAACCACTCCTTTATTGAGTGTGTCTTGCTAATCGCCAAAGATTTCCCCCTGTTGTCTTTTCCATTTGAACAACAGCATGTGAAATTGATTGTCAGTCAGCGTTGCTTCCTTAGTGGAAAGTTTGATTTCACAGAAGTTTGATTTACTTGGAGTTATATTGTGTTGTTTAAGTGTTCTCTTTATTTTTTTGAGCAGTGTATTTTAAATAACTGACCCCTGCTTACAGACTGTTATGGAAACGGATAAAGGAACACCTGCATCCAAAGTCATAAAATGTTTAAGAAGCAAAAGAAAACAAAATACCAAAATTATCTTTCTCACTGGAAGGATTCAAGGCAGTCAGCTGCTGTTTGTTCAATGGTCGTCTGAAAAACTAGTAAAATCATTCCAAAGTCAGAGGAAGTTTCGACCATACACAAAATAATAATTAAAGCCAGTTTGATGTGTCCCAGAGTGTATCTGCTGTGGAACAATCGCAAGACAAAAGCCAGAAAACAAAACCTGTGTTGGCAAAATTCATTTTAAAGTTTCATACAGGGTTAACTTTTCATGGACTTTGTATAAGCTATAGAACTGTGACAGAATCATCATTAAATAAATTACCTTCTCCTTTTTACCTTTTACCTCCTCGGTGTAAAGTTACATCTTTTTATATTTGCGATGGGAGCCTTTTCACCAGTCGGCTACAAAACAAGACATCTTCTCCTTCAGCTGCCAGCGTGATCTTCTCGGCTCAGCAGATGTCACTTTATAATAACATAGTTTCTGACACCAAAATCAAAATCCAAAAAAAAAAGGTCGGGGTAACACGAGAGGTTCCAGGACGAACACTCCGGGTCACACTAAACAGTTGCTCTGGCTGCATTAAGTCTTTGAAACTGGATGGCCATCGTTGCAGATGCCTGCTTACTACTGTATATAAACTGTTTATCAACTGTATTGTATACTGATAACTGTCCCGTGTCAAAAATTAGTTGGTGCTAAACAGTAGATTACTTGCCTACATAACAGAAATTGCATTTTTCTTATGTCTACAGAGTCCTCTTCAGACGTCAAACTGGCGACCATAGCCGCAAAGAAGAGCAAGAAGGCTGAGGATGAGGAGCAACCAGCAGCTCCACCACCAGCAGCAGCAGCAACAACAATAGAGGAAGCGGCTCCAGCAGAAGCGGCTCCAGCAGCTCCAGAGGAGGAGGAAGAGGAGGAGTATGTTGTAGAAAAGGTTCTGGACCGCCGTGTGGTGAGGGGCAAAGTAGAGTTTCTGCTGAAATGGAAGGGTTTTTCAGAGTGAGTATAACACTGTTTAAACTCATTACTGGTTGGGGCTTTTTGTCTTTGAACCATTTTTTTTTTGTCACTTTAGTTCAGTCTGACCTGAGGTCAGATCAGTAGGTGGTCCTATTGTATGCCTCAGGACTTCTAGTTCCAATAAATCAGAGGTGGTTTGTGTAAAGCAGTCGTTGATCCGTCCTGAGAGTGTTCCCACCTGTATTTAGCACTATGCAGTCGCATTGCTCAGGACTGATGTTATAAGGGTCATATCTGCCTGTTTTCCATGGGCTCCACTCCACTCAGGCTTTTTCGGCCCGGTACCGGGTATCTTGATTCCTGCACGTCAGCAGGTCCCATCATGGCTGAGGAGGCCCGAAATGTGACATGAACTGACTGTTCACTGATTGGCTATGGGCATGAGAAGGTGTGCACCGAGGTAGCAGTGATAATGACAAGCCACGGATTTTACCTCACGCCACAGTGCTGGATAAAGCTAAAACATTGTGGCAAACCATGTGGGTCAGACTGAGTGAAGTCACACTCTTAATTTGCACTTCAGCTGCTACTCTGGAAGGCAGTTTTATTTTAAGCTAAACAGAAGATGCACTTAACTCAGTGCAGAATTGTCTCCATCTAAATCATCTACCTCTGCATCTCAATCACCTCTAGAGCAATAAAAAGGTAGAAGGAAAAGGCCAACACCGGACCACTAGACACTGATGGTTAATAGTGGCACAACGCTGATTGCAGGATGTGGGGCTTCAACGCCATAACTCCAGCTGTCTGTGTCAATGGAAACACAACAGGTTTAGGGTGGAGTGGAGCTGTGTGGTGCTGGAACCTTGAATGGAAAAGAGGTATTGGACACAGAGGAGCCTCAGCTCCTGTAGTGGTGATTTTGGTCTTTTTTTTTTTCCTTCCCTCCCTCATCCATACCTGATTCAAACATCCGTCTGAGGCGATCTCGAAATGTTTTAGGACGGTCCTCAGATCATCTTCAGAGGTAGTTTGAAACACTTTTACCTCCATCCTGGTATACAATGAAGGACCACTGACTGATGTGACTACCATGAATCAGCGGAGTTATAGCGTAGGAGTTTTCACTGAGCTCCTTGTTGGAATTTCCATGACAAGATGTTTCAGAATTCAGGATATGTGTATTTTATTTTGGCAGTGTATTGGTGAAGGAGCTTTTCTCTATAAGGTGAATTGTTTTGCTCTCGGTTATAATCATACAGTAAAATATTCTGGTTCTGTACCGCAACAAAGATCTGAACGCTACAGCACTGTGTAACATGATTGCTCTCCTATTATAGCTCCTCCTGTTCATTAGGGTGTTTTGGAGAAGCTGCCAGTGAGTTGGCTGCTTTAACGGTTTAAATGTTCAGTGTCTTTACTCTGGCAGAGCAGTCTTAGTCACATTATTTATTCTCCTTTCATCAGACGTTATTAAGAGTTTAGGTTTTTTTTATATAAACCTAAACACATTAATTGTTGCTTAGGAGTTTGAGTAAACTCTATTAGGTGAAATGTACAGTTTTTAACAGTCTGCTTTCCATAGTATAACGGCTCATATTATCTGGGTCTTCACAACAAACATTCTGAAGCCACCAACAAGCTTGTTGTTGTACCACATGCTGGAGATTATCTTCTCAAGTTTGTGTAAATTGGTTGGTTTCCTGCAATGTTTGCAGATTCACAAATTTTCAGTAAGGTTAAGTTTGGGAATTTGGGAATACTATTTCAGAAGCATCCATGGTTACGGTTGTGGTTTTGTCCCCTTTTTCTTCTTTGCATTCGCCCGCTTAGTGAAGACAATACATGGGAGCCGGAAGAGAACTTGGACTGTCCTGACCTCATCGCAGAGTACATGCAGAAACACAAAGAAAGAGAGGAGAAAAAGAAGGAGAGCAAGAGGAAAGCTGCCAGCGAGGCATCTGGAGATGCAGAGGAACGAGCAAGCAAGAAGAAAAAGGAGGAGGTAATGTATTTAATCACTCCACACCCAAATAGTACCAGCGTTTCCCCATCAATATCCAAGGGGGGTGCGCTGCGAGCATGAGCAAGACCGCCCACCACCCTAAGAGGATCATGGCATGTAGTGATGGCTCATTTTCACAGTTGACGTCATTTATTTTATTCTCACATCAGAGAGATTTCTGTCCCTGCGTCGTTGCTACTCTACTTTCTATGGCCAAACTTGACAAAAGCTGGACAAAGACACGCTCCTCATACTCTGTCACAGACACTGACACGCTGAGTTACGTGCGCTCTCAGGCAGATGAATACACGCTCCCGACAGCGGACAGAAAAAAAAGCCTCTTAAACCTGGAAAGCAGTCAAGGATATCTCCGGTTTTTAAAAGCACAGAATTTCTTTTGATGGCAGCACTTCCTCTCCTGCGAGTAGCAGCAGGGCTATTACACAGAGTACCATTTATTTTATTTTTGTTTAGAATGTGTAGGTTCTCTAAATGGTTTTATCATCCGTTTATTATACATACTATTCTGTCTTGTGGTCTGTTCAATTGTTGTACATTTTAATCTCGTATGGACCCAGCCTTTTTACCTCAGAGGTTCCTGAACTGAACAAGACAAACTACACACCTACCAACGCATACACATAAACAAGAAAACTGTGCTAATTTATTATTTCTTTTTCCAAAACATTTGTCTGCATCATTTCTCTGAGTTTCTTTCTCACTCTGAATCCGCCTAAATTAGTCATGTGATCTGTCCTATATTTTACTGTTAGGGGGACAAGGCCAGAGGTTTTGGCAGAGGACTGCAGCCTGAGAGGATTATTGGAGCCACCGACTCAAGTGGAGAACTGATGTTTCTAATGAAGTGGTGTGTGTTCACATCTGCATTTTTCTTCTTTCACTACACACAAATAGTTACAGATACTAAGCTTTCTGATTAGAAAGTTCAGAATTCACCTAAAATGTTCTAATCTTTACATGGAAACTTTATTAGACCTTCTCTGAACTTTTGAGTGGACCAGTCAGTGTTTTAGTATTTACTGCATACCATCTAACAAAGTGATCAACCACATAAATCTTTTATCCATGAGCCCAACACTAAATGTTAAGTTACGGTTTGTAAACAGTGCTCATGCTGTTCACATTTTGACATCATGAGATACCTGGTGGATTGGCGACATTCAGTTTGTAAGCTGTATGTAGTTTTTATTTTACATGTAAAGGATGATTCAAAGACTGAATATACAGCAGGCAGCGCAGCTCCTTTTTTGAGCTGAAAGATGAGGAGGGAGAGTCGCCACTGGAGCCTAAGACTTCAGGAACTCTAGACGTCAGGAATGTGACAATAAATTGGTGGATCAATCATTAATCAGGAAGGGGGGGCATGAGGAGGAAGATGAAGAGATCCAAGCAGAGGAATTGGCAGTGCTTCGTCCCGTTAACCACTAGGTCAGAAAGATCTGCTGATCAGGTTCCTGTGGCCATTTCAGCCACAGATCCTGCCCTAAAAGCCACCAAAGGTCGCCTCCTGGACAAAAAAAGGCCTCGCACACCATGGAAGTGCCAGGCCCGTGATGTGCCCCTCTTTTTAGTGGTGGACAGAAACAGTTGTTTGGAGTGGCACCAATAATTTGTCAGGTTGTGACCCCCTGAGCCTTTTGTAAATAACTGTAAATAGTTGTACAAACATTGAGAAAGGAATTGCCAGCATCAGAATGTATTTGTTACAAACATATATTTTGGTATTTTGTTTTGACCCATAATGTTTTGTAACTAGTTTAAAATAGTTTTAGACAAACTATTTTCCTGCAAATATTATATAACTGTTTGCAATATTTGTACATTAATTATAGACATTTACAGTGTATATTTACTTTCTAGATTATAAAAACGATTCATTATACATGTTTGTGGGCTTCACTGTTAAACAAAAATAAACTTTTTTCCAATTTGGATTTTATGTTTTTGTGACTCCAGGTCCAATATGCAATTACAGTATGTGTAAATACAGAAGATGAATGTAAATTCACAATAGTAATAGTTTGTATTGAAAAATAAAAAGGTAAAATTAAAATTGGTCAAAAACGACCAGATATACCCTGGATCCCAGAGGGGAAAAATAGAATATCCTTAATTTTCTGAGCAGTGCATATTTGTATAGAAAAGTATATTTAAAACCAGGGCTGTTAACCCAAGACCTATATAAAATAAAAGGGGCATGCGAGACAAATGGTTTCAATCAAGGTAAGAGTAAAAAATCTGATCAAAGCTGGACTGTCATCTAGAATTAAAAGCTCAGATCATGTGAAATATGTTCTAAAATGCTTTAATCTATTTTAGATTTGTATTCTGCTTCGAAAATGTAACTCGTAATGTAAGGTCTTTTATATTGAACAGCTAAATCCATTCAGGTTTGCTTTAAAGCAGGGATCTCCAACTCCAGTCCTGAAGAACTTCTGTCCTGCAGCTTTTTGATGCACCCCTGCTCCAACACACCTGAATCAAATAAATACCTCATTACCAGGACTTTGCCAAACTTGAAGGCATGTTGAGGAGGTAATGCAACCATTTGATTCAGCTGTGTTGAAGTAGGGCTGTATCTAAAAGTTGCAGGGCAGTAGCTCTTGAGGACAGGAGTTGGAGACCCCAGCATTAAAGCAAAGATCAGTGTTTAAAGATCATTCTTCCAGAACCTGACTGAATTCTTATCTTTTCGTTAAAACATAACAGGAAGAACTCTGATGAGGCTGACCTTGTCCCGGCCAAAGAAGCCAACGTTAAATGTCCCCAGGTGGTGATCTCTTTTTATGAGGAGCGTCTGACATGGCACTCTTACCCCACAGAAGAAGAGGAAAAGAAGGAGGAAGAAAAAAAAGACTAGGGGATAAGAGGAGGTACAAACAGGGTGAAAAGGAAGTGTGGAAATGCAGGGCAGGAAATCAGCCACACACCAGTTGACTGTTAAGTTTCAGTGACGCTGACATCCAATTTTTCTGCAGCAACAGTATGGGGATCAACAGCTCTCAGTGTAGGCGACAGAAAATCTGTTTTCCTGCCCTGTAAGGAGTAGAGTTCTCAAAAGATGTTCCCACCTCTTTGTCATTGTAATGGTTTATTTTGAACTGGCGTTGTAATGCCTGGGTTCAGTTCTCCACTTACCAAGAATGTGTTGATTGGTGCCTTCAACAAGTATTCCTTCAAACCATGGAGTATGTAATTGATTTCAGTGAAAAACAAATGTTACACTTACATGATGATAAGCTGTAAAGTTCCCTCTTTACACATGTCTGTTCATAAATTAAGCAAATTCAGTGTTTAATATAAGGCTAGGTTTCTCCTCTTTACTGCTCTTCGTTTAGGTTTTTTTTAAAAGTGTACAGTCGATGGTGATGCAGAGATAAACTTTGTCCTACGCAGGAAATATAGGTGGGAACGTCTTTTAAACAGTAGGAAAGCAGTTTGTGTTAGAACAGAGATTGAAATCATTTTTCTTTTTCCATATGTCTTAGTATATGTCTGCTTTCTCATTCAGAAATACCATTGATCTGATCACCCAGTTGGTGAATATTTTACTCTAAAGTGGACAGTTTCAGTGAAATCACCTGTTTTATGTTCTTCCAGTCTGTATGAGCTAAATGGCTCTGAAGATGGTCTGTAGTGGGTTTCACTAGAGTTAGGGCATGGCTCAAGCTATGTTGAAAAATGTTCATTTAAAGCAAATGTTTAATGTTCACTTATACTCAGCCCCACATCTGTTTTCTAGGTTGTAAAATCTTAGCATGCACTGCTGGGCAACACTCAAGACATCTAGTATTTCTAACCTGCAGACTTGTTTTTAACCTGCTGAGATGAGACTAATGTAGTGGATAAAATATGTCAGAGTAATGTTTGCTTTGTGGTTTCTGTCAAATTTTTCCAGTATATGTTAAATAGAGGCCAGCTGTGCATTTCTATGTATACTGTAATAGTGTTGTAGCTTTCTTTGTTGGCACATTTGGATCAGCTGGATTAGACTTCTTCTTTCAACGGGGTTTGTTTGCTTGACCTTTATTGGAAACCATGCCTTTTAATACCTAAAAATCGTGAATGCATGTATTGCACCTTCATCCATTTCCATTTTGAAGATTAGTTTCATAGTTACCCATGCTGACTCAACTGAAAGATGTTTAGCATTTCATACATTTCTTTTGCTGTTCCAGTTGGATTGTAGTTGTCATTGCTTTAGTTCTTTTATGGTTTATAATTTTGCACCCCATCTATCAGCATTTTCAATATAGTTTCCTACATTTTTAACCGAATGGCCTCTCACCTCTATTCTATTAATCACACTCTATTCATCTGTGCTATGTAATTTTTGTTTTGTTTTTTATATCTTTTTTAGTACGTAGTGGATTAGCTTGTTGATCTGTTGCATGTCTGTTGATCTACTTTTAAATACTGATTTAAACAATAAAGGATTTGGGATCCATGAGTTGTTTTAATCCTTTTTGTTTTGGAGCACAAAAGACGTACCACAGAAATGTAAAAATCCCAAAGACCAGCTCTTAGTATCTTAAAAATATGTGAGCTGTATAGTTGTTGTCAGACTAAATGTGGCTAACATTTCTTTGAATGTCCTGTGCTTACTTAAGACTAAACATCTAAATACTTAAGAAATGGTTTTAAAATGACTGTTAAATATTCAGTAGAATTAGAAAAGGGACACGCTGATTGGACAGCCTCACATTTGTTCTGGTAATGCACTTCTCCGATTAAAATTACTATTACAAACTGCATGTAAAGCTGGAAATATAAATTTCATTATACAAGGTAATTCAAATTCATATCTTTTACCTATTCCTTTCTGTAAAGTATCCAGTAATGGTTGTAGGTTTATATAAAAAATGCTCATTCAGACTGGTTTTAGATTTTTTGTGACTAATTAGAAAAATGTAATAAAACTGAAACTATTTTAAGTACGTAAACACAATAGACCACCTTTTGAGTGCTTACCTTCTACATCTGTACTTGGTTTGTAGACTTCAGATATTCACTACACAAATTAGCAAACTAATTGCTAGAATAGGGAAAGATGTGTTTTAGCTAATCGTCATCTGGTTTTACCTTCAAAGAAATGCAGCAGCCAATATTTGATATGATTTGGATTGCAGCGTCTAACATTAAAAGCTACTGCTGCTAAGAATATTGAAGCTGAAAGTATATATATATATATATATATATATATATATATATTTTTTTTTTTTAACAGTGTCCTGTCCGGCAGAGGAGCGCTCAGAATTGTTGTCCGAGTGCCAAGAAGAAGCCCAACAGATTTGTTTTACAACAGAAGCATTACAGCTAACGCTTTAAAGATCTGCTTGATATTTATAAAAGAAACTTTATTAGAAACTGCTTAGGGATTATTTCAATTTTTACGGACATGGAGACAGAAACGAAAAGAAAAAAGATAAGCACGAAGAGAGAGAGGTGGTGCAAAAAGGAAAAGGGGAGAGAAGGAGAAAATAATGGAGGAAAGAGAAGGATGAAGAGAATACAAGACCCTGCTTGCCTCTACACCTACAGAAACACATAACGGCTTTTTTAGTGGTGTACCACTAAATACATCTGGCTTTTTTACCAAAAACTGCATGGTACTTATAAATGCCAGATGTATTTAGTGGTAACTGCGGCTCAATATAGAACATTTGTGTATCTGTTAACACCTGAATCTAAACACCTGTGGGTCTGAGTGTGAGACCACTTGTGTATACAAGGTTTCTCCATTCAAAATATGTAATAGTGAGTGTGAGGAGCCACAGACTTGCCCCCCTGGACCTGGGACAGATACGGAGGTGATCCGAGCCACAGACATCCAAAGGCCCCCCAGAGCACAGGAACCCCAGGAGAACCATCGCCGCCGGGACTACCGCAACCCCCCCAGAGAAGAGCAGGGGAGAGTCCCAGGGGAACCACCCAGCAGCCACAGTGCAGAAGCCCCAGCGAGCTGAAAGTATTTTGGATCATAAAGAACATTGAGAGGTTCTCTTGCTGTGGAGAAGTGGTAGCCTAGTTCAAAAACTTTAGAGTTTAAAGGTCTGCATTAACAAGCACAGTTTGGAGTAATTGAGTCAAAGTAGAGCGCTATGCTTGATAAACTATATTTGTATTTTATACTTTAACAAATAGTTTGTAACAAAATAAACACGTTTCTTCAGTAAGTTCTTGGCAATCCTGCAGTCTGTTGCGTGTTACAAATCACTGCACAAAATGATCAGCCTTCACTTCTGAATTTTATTGATGCATTACTGTTTTTTACAACCAAATATTACAGGTAAAATCAAAAACCAGGATAAAATTACACACAATACAAAAAAGTTGCAAAACAGCTGAAATTTAAAGTCTTAAATAGCTTCAGTTCTTCAGTGCTGGAGCCTAAAAAACAGAATGGCTTGTGGTTACTCCAAGAACTGTAGATCCATGGTTGATCCTAGGTCTGCACCTTAATGGCTTGTCTTTGCAAGATACTGCAATTGAAAAGCTTATCTTTGCTGTCTATAATATTCCCATCTGGCCGCTACCTGCTGACAGTAATCAGTGCCTTGCTCTGTTTAGCAGAATATTTCAGTGCTACTCCCAGAAGCAGGGATTCCCTGTTCTCTAAAGATCAACATCTCTTACGAAATCTTTACACTGAGAAAGCGGAGCAGCGCATGTATTACAGATTTACGAACATCAGGATGATCATTTTTTGGGTTTGATTCATTTGAATCAAAGTATCTAAGATATAAAAATCGTAATTACTGAAAGATTGAAGGGCTTTTATCTTTGATTTATGTTCAGCTCATCATCTTTATCTTTGGTAATAAAAAAAGCCTAGAGGCTGTGAACTGGGTTTGGTTAGGATTTCTAACAAATTGAAATTCCTGGTTTTTGAGTTTTTTGTGGAATTTTGTTAAATTTTGTTGAATTGAGGTATTACTGATCACAAACTGGGGGATCTGTATTTATTCCAGAATAATCCAGTTCACAGATTTTCTACATATTTGCGATTTTAATTGATCAAATACAAAAAAAAACTGTAAAACAGTCCTTTAGCAAAAAAAAAAACACTTTTAGGTCTGTTATTTCAGGAGAAAGAACAACTAGACCAATGTTTTGTACTCGAGTATCTATAGTGTCATTAAAACAATTGAACATTACAAGAAAAAAAAGTCTTGAAAAGTATAACATTTGAATTTTAAAAAACATTTGTAGGAACTCTGGTTTACATTGTTTCTGTACAGAACCTTCCAGTTTAGGATATTTAAAGAGGTAAGGAGGATCAGTCTTTCATGAATTCCCAAGTTGTTTCTCATGCAAGTCCTTTTTGAAAGTTTATCTTGCCAGGGGTTTAACCTGCTCAGTTCTTCTGGCATATTCACCTCCTCTTCTTTATATCTCTATGTTTTTTGCTGTTTTCGTTAGGTCTAAAACAAAGCATGTATTCTCTAGCATCCAGTGGTCTCCCATCATCATCCTTCAGCTTGGAGAAGATTTCCTGGTACAACATTCCAAATCTACTCTTCATGTCCTGCAAATGCCTAAGGCTGTTCTGTTTTTCATTTAGCAACTGTGAATGGTGGGTTCTCAGTGCTTTCAAGTCATCTTCTAATGTAAGCAGAACATCTTGCTTCCTCTTCCTGCAGTTCTGTGCAGCGATCTTATTCTTCCCACGCCGTCGTATGTCCCTGATGAGGGTCAGCTGCTCCTTGCTGAGTTGGTAGCTGGTCAGCAGGTCGTTAAACTCCTCCACTGGCATGTTGACAATGAGATCATACGAGAAAGGGATCCGGAGGGCTTGTGATCGCTGTTCATCTCGGTTACGGATTTTAGCTTCTGAAAACAGACTGGAGAAGGAGCGGTTGTTTGGCCTGGCTTTCTCATGTCTCACAGCAGATTTGGTCGGTTCTGAGGGCATCCTCCCCCGAGCGGGAGAAGATGATGAGGACAAAGGCTGGTTGTTGTAGGTATGGTCATGCCCTACATGTTCCAGCCAGGAGAAGCTGTGAAACGGTTTGTAATCCTCATGGCTGGCAGGGAACAGTGGCATACCACGTCCAGGAAAAACTCCTCCCACAGCTCCCATCTCCTCCTCTTCCACCTCCTCTTGCTTGATGGTCACTTCAACTTCTGAATCTGATCCAGCTAAGCCTCCCTCGTTGCTGCAATCCTCGTCAGAAAATAGATTTTCCACAGCTGACACACAGGATGAAGAGGAATTTATTGAAACAGAAGAAGAGGAATCATCTGCTGAGCCTTCAGAAACAATAAAAGAAGAAGGGCTGTGGATGAAGTCCAAAGACAGGCCGGAGTCTAAGTCTGTCTCCACTTGGCCACCTGTAAGGATGGAAAAAAAAAACCTTACAGTTTTTTTCTTGAGAGCTTGAGTATTTTAACATTGTCTCCAGTTTAATCAAACTGAATAGTTAAATAAATGACTTCTAAAGGCTACACACTCCTGGTAAAATGAAAGGTTTTTGTGAAATAAAATAAAGCATTTAAGGATAATATCTAACAATATCTATCTGTTCAGAGAATAAAAAAATAAAAGGGCTGCAATAACCCAGCTGCATAAGTGTACACGCCCTTAAACTAATACTGTAATGAAGCACCTTTCTGATTCATCTCTGGGATTTAGTCTTTTTGACTTTACACTTTCCATATTACATTAGCACCAAAGGAGCTGCAGGGCTTTCCCCCAAGTACTGGTTGCTCTACCTGCGATTATTTTCTACATTCTCTACATCTAGAATAAAAAGATAGGCTGCAAGACATAAGCTTTGTATATTGAACAAAACATCCAGACTTAAAATTTCTCTAAACCTTGCATGTGTCATGGTATACTGACACACAACTTGAACTTTGTGCCACAGTTCCAAAATGTATGTTTGACACAAAAACAACGCTGCACATGTAGAGAAAACCATGCCCACAGTGAAATATGATGGTGGGCATGGTCATCATGATCTGAGGTTATTTTTCTTCAGATCGATCTGAGGTTTTTTGACCTGGGAAGAGAGTTTTTAGCTTTGAGCATCACAATGAGTCAAGCCTTCATCCAAATCAAGAAAAGAATGACATGGTGAGAGGACAATTAAAGTGTTTGCATTGGCCTAGCCAGAATCCAGAACTAATAAAACAGATCTGTGGGGTCACCTGAAGAGGGCTGTAGACAAGAGATGTCCTTACAATGTGATACATTTTAAGAACATTTGCAAGGTAAAGGAGGAAGATTTTCCTAAATTAGGACAGAAGTTGCTAGAAAAACACCAACCAAAGGAGACTGACTGCTGACACTGAGTAAAGAAGTGCTTCCACAATTTAAGAGTGCGAACACTTATTGCACTTTTTTATTTTTTCCTTCTAACAGAATTGTTCATTTTGAAATGACTTATTGTGGGCTTATTTCATACATCAATAAGCCTGGCATTTTAACAGGGGAATGTATTCTCTCAAATTACCGTCTTGTATATTAGGTTGCCTCTGATCTCCCATCCAGTTATCACCGATGTCACTTCCCTGATGGGCTCCTTCACAATGTCGGCAGGCTTCTTCTTCAAGCCTGGCTTCCATCTCAGGACTGAATCCCTCCTCCAGGACTTCATTCAACAAGTTTATGTCTTCCAGGTTATTAAAATCCTCAGAGAGGTCACAAATTTTGCTGGAAAGACTGTCTGCATATTCCTTATCCAACACACTGGATGATGTTACTCGATTTAAGTATCGGTTTAAATCATTCCCTTTTGAAGCTTGGCTGTAACTAGGAGTGTTCAGGTCATACAAGTGAAAGTCAGAGCTGAAGGTGGTAACATCTTGTGTTAACAGGTTCATGCTGAAGGTTGTCAAGTTCAATTCAGCATTTATTCCTTTATCAAAGTTTTCTGCAGGATTTTCTCCCGGCAGCTCTGTGTAGTTTGAAGGAATTATCCAGGAGTCCATATTGGAGTTTTCCAAAGTGACCCCTGTGTTCAGCGCTGAACTGTGGTCTTCCAACTTATCACTGGGAGTCAGGGGAAGAAGGACCGGCTGCTGCTCCAACTGGTCAGGAGTCCCTAACAAATCTAAAAACAAACAAAGGACATTTTGGAAAAAAGGGAATTTTGAGATTTACCAGGTCATACCATAGCTGTGACAGTATACCAAAACCTTTGACTTTATGACATCTTTAAAATTTCTGTTCCTTTTCTTCCCATTTTTCAGCTAATGAAAAATTTGGTCTACTCTCAACATAAAAATCTTTGAAATCGGAATTAGATTCAAGATTAAGTTTACCTTTGTTACCTTTTCCTGTGGTTTGTGATGTAGTTGGAGGTTTTTCCACATATCTAAGAAGTTAAAGGTTTAAAGATGATCATGAGGAAAATCCTACAGGTGACAGTTTGGAATGTAACTTACCATGCTGCAAGAGAGTCCCTGTGAGAAGGTCTGTTTGATGAGCCACTGTTCCAGCATTACCACCAAAGCTTAAGCATTGGGGCGGAGCTTCAGCTGCAGGGGTTCTTGACTCAGTTAGGTGGTTTAAAGAGGCCATCATTTCTACATCTTTATTCTACAAATACAAAATTACATTTTCATTTGAGTTTTTATTTATGATCTTTTGAGATTTTTCATGCCTTGTATATTTTATCATCTTACTGTTCATCAAATATATATATATATATATATATATATATATATACATATATTTTTTTTTAAACGTGTATAATACAAACACATTGGCATAAAACAGATGGATTGCTCCGGCAGACATGCTAATTTTCAACACATTTCCATCAATTCTACTTCTGTCCCTCACCTCAGGCTCCAAGATGTCCATTAGATCCTGCCACTGGAGTTCCAGGTCCAGGGCCAGTGGCTGATTTTCAGGGAGCATATTGGAAGACAGTATGGTTTCAGTGTCGTAGGATTGGGATTCCCATTCACTACTTCTGTCAACATCAATTCTCTATAGGACAGAAGAGGAGTGAAATACAGCTCTAAATAAGTGCCAAAACACCTGGGATGGAGCTAGAGGGGTGGCAAGGGTAGCATTGCCCACCTCTGGAACCTGACTGGACAGCCAAGGTGCCACCTAAGGTGATTGACAGGAAAAGACAAAATGCAGAAGGTCTTTGTATGGACCACATCGATGTTTACAATGAGAAACATTTATGCCTCTCTAGGAAAATGTATGTGTCTCAGCAGCACAGTGACAGGTATGTAGAACTACACAGATGTACACTAAAGATAAGCAATAATAATAAAGTAAGTACATGACTACATGAATACTTTCATAAAGAATATAAACACTTCTTCTTTGTGTTATCTGGTCTACGGTTTTGCAATTCAGGGAAGCAACACTTTTAAATTGCATATTTTTTCAAAAAAACAGCTGTCCAAAAGAGCTAATGTTAGATGATAATGTTAGAAGCAACCTAAGAAAATATTAAGAAGATAATTACTAACCGTGTTACTAAAGTGTCTTAGTTTACAAAAACCTGGAAATTAACTTAGTCCAGAGGAATGTCAAACTGGATAAAATAAACTGAGGTTATTTCAGCATCCACATAGCTTGGTAGAAAGTCTGACTAGAACAGACTAGCCTGCATCATTCAGTTTACTTTTAAAGTAGCTGGCTGGTTCAGTTTTAACTCTAGAATGGGGACCTGTACTTTAAGATTCTTTGTAACACAATCTTTACAAGTCACCAGGTTGTCTTCTATTATATGTTTGACATGGGGGCTAGACAATGACATGACAATCAAAAGAAGGCATGCTCTTTAGGCCCCAGGTTAGAGAAACAGAATATTTTTCTTTATTATTATATGGACCCCCTGTTAAAGCCTTGCCCACCCTCGGGCCACTCTTTGGATTAAAGTCTAGTTCCACTACTGCAATACACAGAAGACTATTGGAAGAAGAAGGTAGGGGCTGTGGTTAGTGATGCCGTGTGAAGAAAACAGTCTCTATTAACAGCCTTAGAAACTGATTCATCCTTTTATTATCTGTACACACCTATCCTTGCTGGGCTGCCGAGGGGCTGGTGTCTATCTCCAGTGGTCATTGGGCTAGAGGCAGGTTACATCAACATAGAGACATTCAATAAACAACCATGCACACATACACACACTCATACCTAAGCGAAATTGTAGAGAAACCAGTTGGCAAACCAATGGCATCCAGAAGACATCTAAGTTTTACTTATTGTTCATAACGTTTGTTAACAGCTGTCAGTGGGACTGGAAAGGCAACTATTTAAAGATGTTGCAAAGAGTAGACACCTTGTTATATTTATGAATTACAGTTCAAGATTCAACCCTATCATTTCAGCAAACATATCTGGTCTGTCTAAACTGATGGATGTAATGACTTGAACATTACATTTAAGAAACTTTAGAGGACATAAAATAAACAGCAATGGGTTGGCATATTTAATGAAAGACAGCAGAATAAATGAAAGGACAGATCAGCTGACACTTTCTCACATGTTTACATATGAAAGCTTTGGCTTGTTTGTGATTATGGGTAACAGGAATAAACAGGCTGGATTGCAAAACTCTGACATATAAATACGAGTCAGGATGTGATGGTGTAGTGATCAAGTTTCAAAACATGACAGCCAGTCACAAGCTTGGGAGAATGCTTATAAGGAATGTTATGTACGACTGTATGACTGTTGGATTGTGTGCCTGATACTGATATTTAATACACGAGAAAGATTTAAAAATACTGCTGTACACTTTCATTTAAAGGAAGCATGGCCAGTAGAACAACCTGCTCAAGATCGCTGTGTGCTGTACTGTCTCCTCTGTGTGAGAAAAGCAGTTCAGCTCGAATTCAGACACTTATCCCATCCAACAGAGCAGCCTCGGACAAAATTTTAGTGCTGTGAAATTGGTCACACAACTGTTTCAAGTTATCGAACACATTTTAATATTAAACAAAGATAACCCGAGTTATTAACAAAATGCAGATAACAGGTTGTGCCACCCTTGGCAGCAGAAACTGCATTCAAGCATTTGTGGTAACCAGTATTGAATGTTTTAGATCCTATGGAGGAATTTTGGCCCACTCTTCTTTGAATTAGCCACGTTGGGTCATACCACTGCATCACAGCCAGATTTAAGTTCTGACTTTGTAAGCCATCCAGAGGGGAGCTTGCTGGTGTGCCTTGGATCATTGTCTTGCTGCAACACTCAAGTGAACTTCAGCTAAAAGTCACAAGCAAAGGATTTTCGACTTAAGAGCAGAATTCATGGCACCATCAATTACAGGAAGTCAGTGTAATGTTCTTTGTCTGAAATTCTGTTACTTTTATGCCAGGTGTGACAGGATGCACACCTTTCAAAATGTTCCACATTTGTCTCATCAGTTACTAGAAAATTTTTGGGATCATGAAAAGGTCTTTTTACAAATGTAACACAGGCCTGGTTCTTTTTAGTGTCAACACTGAGTCGAATCACAAACACTAATCGTAACTGTAAGTGAGACCTGCAGTCCTTCAGATGTTGTTATTTTGTGACCTGCTAGATGAGTTTTTTAAATAACTTTGGTAGGCTGGCCATTCCTTGGAAGGTTCACCACTACTACACTACTCTCCATTTGTTAATGATGGGTCTCTCTGCACTGCACTGGAGTTCGACAGCCTTAAAATGGCTCTGTAACCTTTTAAAATTGTTAGATTATCAGCGGTGGGGTTAGGGTTAACCTTACCCAATGAACACAACAATATGCACAAATGTTCCATAATAACCTGGCAAAAACAACTCTGACGTTGTGGAACTTAATTAGTGTGGTTGGGTGAAAACATATGTTCTATGTAGGTATGATAGAGTTCATTTGGTCACTGAATGTTGAGGCAGATTTGTGTTTGGTCAGGATGTGTTTATAGCTGTATACAAAGTAATATAGTCTGTAGTATTGCGAAGAAGGCCAAGCAAGTAGGAACATGGAGGTTAAGGCCACATGAACTGATTATCAGCCTTTTTCTGTATTATTTATTTGCTTCAACCTAGAGCTTTAAAAAGGCTGACTGTGGAAGTTATGTTGGTTGATTGCACTGTACGGACAACATTGGTCACACTTGCCATTTTTCCATGGGTGACCTACATACGGGTGACCTGGATGTTATGTTTGGAGTTTTGATTAACAGTGATGAAAACTTTGCTATAGATTTCTGCAGCTGCAGTGTCTTTTTGGACTAAAGGACATTTAAAAAGTAAATTGATTAACTAAAACATGAAAGGGGCAGCCCGATCATGCAGAATAGCTAGGAGATACCAGGCTGCATCATATCTTAACCTCTAAAAATGCAGCAATGGAAACAAACATATGTCATTGTAATTAAACATACGTTAAACTTTGATTTCTATTTTTTACTCCACAATCAAGTCAAAGTGTGAAATACAGAAAACAACAGCAGCTAAAAAATTTAATTTGCAAGGTGTTTCCACTCTGTTGTGTTACAGGCAAACTGACTCCATTGCTTTGTTTTTCTGGTGACATCATCTTTACTGGAGTGAGGTTTGCTGGTGACTCATCTGCCTCTGACTCAGTGTCTCACATGCCTCCAAGTTCAGGTTTTGTCACTATCCAAAACAGAACCGTTACATTAGTTCACTCCACAGATTATGGAGGGTTACTGGTTACCTGGCAACCACTGTAGTGTTTCAGAGGGTCACTCAATTCAATTCAATTCAGTTTATTTATATAGCGCCAATTCACAACACATGTCGTCTCAAGGCACTTCACAAAAGTCAGGTACATACATTCCAATTAATCTTAATCATTAAAAAAAATTGCAGGCCAGATTCTGTTATTTATTCAAATTGGATAAAAAGTTTTTCTAAACAAGGGGGAAAGGAAGCCCAGCAGATTGCATCCAGTCAGTGACTTGCAGCATTCACTCCCCCGGATTTAACATGGGGAGAACAGTGGACAGTCACTGGCGTTTTTGACTTTTGCAGCAATCCCTCATACTGAGCATGCATTTTAGTGACAGTGGAGAGGGAAAAAAACCCCTTTTTACAGGAAGAAACCTCCAGCAGAACCCAGGCTCAGTGTGAGGCGGCCATCTGCCACGACCCGAAATGGTTTAAGAGAGAACAGAGCAGAGACACAAGAAAAACCAAAGAAGCTCTGATCCAGGAGTAAATTTTAAAGGGAAGGGAAAAGTAAATGTTAATGGATGTAGCTCCTTTAGTCGTTTCACCTAGAAAGAAAGAATAGATAAAACTCTGAGCCAGTTTTCATGTTAGAGTCTGAAGAGAGCACATAGAGTTAGTCACAGTAAAAAGCTCAGTCAGGACTATGTCTAGGGGGGAGAAAAAGGGTTTAAACACTGAAAGACAGGGCAATGGGGATCATCGGTAGAGGGTGAGCATTAAGTTGTTGCCAGCAGAAGCTTGGAGGATTCCCCTTCCCCCCAAGGAAAAGGTGTTACAGGTAGACACAGAGTCAAAGGGCCAGGATTAGCTTCTAGGAAAAGAAAAAAAGAGAGAACCAAAATTTAAAAAACGAAAAAAAACCCCAGCAAGGTTTTTCCGAATGAATCTTGAACAGAGCATTGCAGAGGTGTTAAAAACCAAGCAATGTTCATTGTAGAGTAGACACTTTTCAACATAACACTGCAAATATTCTTATTTATTATTCCTTTTCTTCTTATTATTATTATTTACTCATATCACTCACAGTGAAAAGCACAAGTTGTTTCAGTTAACACAATTGAATATCTTACACAAAAAACTTCTGGGTTATTTCTTTAACCTAAATGCTGCATTTCTGTCATTGTCATTGAAGTTAGTTTTAAGCAAACATTGGGCCAAAATTTGTGACTCAGTTTGAAGGGTTAGAGAACTAGAAGGCGCTCATCATTCGTTCCATGACAGCATTTTGAACTATTCAAGAGCCTGACCAGACTTCAATGAACGTCTTCCCCTGGATGAAATAAGAAATGTTGAGATGGTAAAATGATGCTCTATAATAATACAGTTAATGTCAGTGGGTTGTGTTATCTTCAGAGAGCCATCTTGGTTATTTAAAATAATATTAACCTTTTACCTACTCAGTAGTTAGCGCAAGCTAGTCCTAGCGATATTCAATATTCACACTGGGACCAAATATTTGGTCATAAATGGGGACTAACGAAGCTATATTTTTTAGCTTGAAAATTTGCAACATTATTGTTGTTTTTAGCTGCACAAAATGTGCCCCTGTAAAGTTAAGCCCTAAAACTGGATGAATTATTATTTACATAATCAGTTCAGGTGACTTTGGCTCAGTGGGTAGAGTAGTTGTTTTGCAACTCAAAAGTTGTGACTTTGATTCCAGTTTCCTCCTGCTAATTTTGATGTGCCCCTGGGCAACGCACTTAGTCCCGGGTTTGATCTATGAATGCATGAGATTGGGTGAATGGGTAAATGTGTTGTGAAGTGTTTTGACTGGTCCAAATGACTATGAAAGCTCTATATAAATTCAGTCCATTAACCATCCACATAACTGAAATTATGAAATGTGTAAATTTTTTCTTAGGATGAAACACAAATGATCTATTTTCAGTTTAAATCATGTAATTTTATTATTTATAATTTGATTATTGCAGCCTGGTATATATAAAACATTAGGAGCCAAACAAATTTCTTTGCATTATTGTCATATTTTCTAAATCCCTTATGAAAGGGCACAAACACATGCTCATAAAAAATGAGCTATAACACTTTTTTTCTTAAAAGTTTAAACCAGCATGAGTCCTAATAATACCTATAAAATATAGATTATTTTGTTTTACATTTTTCGCACTTAAATTGCCATGTTTTTGTCAAAATGCCACTCCATCTTATGGTCCAAAAACACATTACATAATTTATTTTCAATAAACTGTATTGCAAACTGTATTATTTATGATCTGGTTATTATAGTCTGGTATATTTAAAAGATTAAAAGCAAAATTTTTATATGCTTTTTTAATTGTATGTTATCAAATCTTCACATTAATAATTCTTTACCACAAAAAATGCTATCATATTTTATAGGTTATTACTTTGCAATTTTTTATGAACATTTACCTGAAAATAGGAAATATTAATTTTAACCCAAACATTACTAATTTTCCTTTAGAGGTTCAATTACAAATTAGCTTTTTGTAAATTTTCAAATCACCCTACTTAGTTGCACATTTCATTTAATCTGATTATGCCATTTTTAATAGCTGTACAGTATTTCTTTTTCTAATGTTTTATTTTTTTTCTTTAACTGTACAGTCTACTGTTACTTTTTTGATTTTTAAAGTTTTTTATGTTTGTGATGCCTGAATGATTCCATATGCTTTTTACGTTGCTGCTAACACCTGAATTTCCCCACCGTGGGACAATAAAGGCTATTTCTATTATGTTCGATTCTATAGGTCATTCTTTTCAGACCACAATTTGGTAGCCTTAGCAGTAGACCTTAAGTCACTTCAACCGTTTTTTGGTTGAAAACTAAACCCAGTAAACTGTTTCAAACCCCTAACTGAACTCCATGGTGTTAAATCAGCCGATGGCTGGATTAGTTTAAATTTTATGAAGGACTGGCCAAGTAAACCAGTAAAATATTTAACCCAGCAGTTTCATTCCCAGTAAACTGGGAATGCTAGTTTTGTACATAAATGCTAAAACACAGACACTTTATGCTTTTCAATATAGAGTGAATTAATCTGAAATACCTCATCTTCCTCCAGACTACCCAGTACAGCTCCTTGCTCCACAGATGGCTCACTTTGGACTCTCTCTATCTCACCAGGTGCTCTGACCATCAGGGAGGACTGTTCAGGAAATCCCCCAAGTAGAGAACCTGGTTCCTGCTGGACCAACCATGTCTCCAGCTCTGCCTGAGGAACCTGTAAAAAAATAGCTTAGATAAAGGCTTTTTACAAGCATAAGCTATGTGAAATTAATTAGAAATAGAATGAGAACTATACTAGTAATAAAACACAATGAGACACCGTGATCCTCTCATGGTAATCTATTTTTAATGTGTTCGGGTTTTTTTTCCTTGTTAAGGGAACTTAACATGGTGTTGACTGCTTGACCTCATTGTACATATTTCATGCAATCCTTTTCAAGTGTTTGAACTGAACAGCTTGTAAATTATTTGTAAAATATATGAGTTTTTTCAAACCCCCAGTCGGTCGTGGCAGATGGCCGCTCACACTGAGCCTGGTTCTGCTGGAGGTTTCTTCCTGTTAAAAAAGAGTTTTTCCTCTCCACTGTCGCTACATGCATGCTCAGTATGAGGGATTGCTGCAAAGTCAATGCAAGCGACTGTCCACTGTCTCTACATGCTCCTCCAGGAGGAGTGAATGCTGCAAGTCACTGACTGGATGCAATCTGCTGGGTTTCCTTACACAGAAAAACTTTTTATCCAATTTGAATAAATAACTGAATCTAACTGCACTGTTCAATGGTTAGAACTAATTGGAATGTATGTACCTGACTTTTGTGAAGTGCCATGAGACGACGTGTTGTGAATTGGCGCCATATAAATAAACTGAATTGAATTGAATTGCATTTTTTGTATTGAAGAAGATAGACTGGTGGTCAAAGGTTTACATACAACAAACATCTTCAGTAAATCTAAAAAAACAAAATTTGGGTGTACACATATACATTTCTGGTGGATTTCTTGCAATTCTAAAAATTATACATACAGACTCAAATATAAACATGCACCCCCACTGGCTAAATGTTTCTTTGCGAGTTGTGGAGAAACCACTTTTATTTAACCATCTACAATCATATCAAATATGGTACATTTATTAAAATTGTTCTTTTTCTGGCACGAACTACACAGTTAAACTAGTAATATAGCTTGATCTTTTTCTTATTTGACGATAAAATGTTTCTCCAGAAGGCAGTTGGATTGTCCATGTGGGAAGGTACATAGGTGCATGGCATTCTTTCTTTGTCGGCACTCTCTCACTCCATGTGGGTGTTAGACTCACCCTGGTATTTCAGCATCTTCTGGTTTATCTTTTTATCAGAGGTGCCATTTTGGGATGGATAAAGCAAGCTAACTTAAGTCTCTGTAAAGACCTCAACACAATTAAAAAGGTTTGGACTCTAGTTTAAATCTTAACCCGTGTGAGGAAATCAATCATTTTAACATCTTTCATTTCTGTCAAGAAAAGGGGTCACATATCAAGCCACAAATAAGCCAAGAGCTTGTTGATGGCTAAAGGTTGTGTGGTTTCTCTGTAGCTTGCTATGGGACATTTCTTAGTGTTAGTAGGTGGGTGTGCATGCTTGAGCCGACGAAATGATTGGTTAAAAAAAACATTAAAAACTTCAAATTAATATGACATTCATGCCAATAATGACAGTGTGTAAAATTTTGACCGGCACTATAAATGAAGAATTGTTTATAACCCCCTAGGTGTTTCATGCAAGTGGTATTCAGATATTTCTCCAATAAGATAACAGAACACAATCTGTTCTGTTCACATGCGTTCACATGAGTGTCCAATACAGGAAAGCTGTACCAATAAGACTGACAAACACCCTGCCTCTGAGAATGCTTGTGCTGTAAATGTATCAGAATGCACCTTCAGGAAGGAAGACGACATGTTTCCTTACCTGTATCCTGTCCAGAGAGTGGACCCAGCCTAACAGCCTGCGTGCTGTGAAGAACTGCTCCAGGTCCACATTCTTGGGATGCAAGCTGTGCTGGTTGTGGAGGTTGTGGAACTGTGTTTTGGTCAGTACAGAGGTCTGACCCAGAATCATCTCATGCCAAGAACGAGGCAGGCACGGCTCTAGTCCCACATCCAATCTTACTCCACAAAGACCTAACAGGATGGCCATCTGAATCAGCTCCTCTGTGAAGTGTTTCTTTAGGTGCAACATAGTCGTTTTCTTTCTAGAAACCTTTGGTTTCTGAAAATGTTGTCCACCACTACGCTGTTTCTCTTCTTGGAGGATCCTTATGGAAGCTTTAAAGTCCTTTAAAGTCCTGGTAGGTGTGATTCTATAACATGGGTCACTATGAAAGGATGTGTGTAAATGTAGTTTGGACTTTATATTAAATTGTTAAAATACATTTTTTAAAAGCATTTAGAAAATTCTATTTTGGCTTTATTTTCTTTTAGAGTATTCCAGATTGCTGATGTGCCATACAGCTTAATTCAAACTAGGGCAGGATCTACACTGAATTTCCATAAAGCTTAATGGCAGGTAATCAGAGTGGGTCATCTTCAGTGAAGAGGTGTTCTTTTGTAGACCACATACAGCAAAATAACAGAAAAAAGGGAAACACTCATTAATTTTCATATGACAGATTTTCCAAAATTCAAAAAGCACAACAGTTCATATTTCTTAATGGTAAGTATAATAAAGTATAAGGTTAGTCATATACAATTCAATTGTGTAATCTGTTCCTTTCAGCAGCCATGTCCCTTTGTTGTGACGCCACTAAGCTGCTTCCTGGGCTTTAGGTATTGGTGTGATGTTCTGTAACCTTGGTCATACCATACCAACTTTATTTATAGAGCACTTTAAACACCCACAGGACCAAAGTGCTGTACACAGAGCAAATAAAACAGCAGTCACATGATACAAAAATAAACCAATAATAAAATCAATAGGACCTAATAATCAATAAAATAACCCTGTGTTAAAATAATAAAACAATTATACAATCAGCCAGAATGAGATAAAAAGTCAACATCTCAGATGGTGTTAAATGCATGGGGGACGAGATGGGATTTAAAAACAGACGGGGAGGAGGGCTGTCTGATGTCCAATATAAGGTCATTCCATACTTTAGGAGCTGTTAGAGGAAAAGCACCATCTCCTCTGAGCTTACGCTTCGTCTTCAGGACACTCAGGAGCAACTGATCAGCTGACCAGAGGGAATAGGAGGGTGTGTAGGGATGTAGCAGCTCAGATTTAAAATCAAATAAAAATAATTTTGAAACAAATCCTAAAATGTACAGGCAGCTAGTGCAGGGCGGCTAAAAAAAGGGGAAATGTGGTCAGACTGCCAGTTAAAAGACATGCATTGTGTAGCCTCTGAAGCTAAGAGATACAGGAATCACTGATTCCTTTAAAAAGGTGCATTACAGTAATCAAGCCAAGTGGTAACACAGGTGTTAATTGCTGTTTCGAAATTTTTTTCTACATTCATTGCTCTACGTTCCCTTAGTTAAACACAGACATGTGTGGTGTCCTTTAAAATGTCAGACTCTTGGCTAAAAGCTGATATAAACCACTTCTATGAACACCAAACACTTAAAACTACAGGCGGTTCAGTCAGAAAGTAATCAAACTCCAGAAAATGCTGTCAAAACGCCTAGGTATGTCTTTACTAAAAGCTCTGTAACTTTGATTTAGTTTACCTCATCTGCATGAATCTTTGCACAGGTAATTTCCACAGGTAGGGTTTTCAAAAATTTGTAGCCTTAATTATGATATTTCTAAAAGTTTTATATACTGTACAATGCAGAAAAACGTCTGGCGAGGGAAAAAAATCTTCCTTTTTTTTCTGTGTTCCATCCTCATTATCTCTGAAACAATGGCAGCAGCTGTGATATTTACACTTCTGATGGCATCTCCTGAGTGTTAGCTTTAATTCAATACCAAGATTATTTAAATTGGGTTTGTAATTGCTGAGACAAACTCAATTAGATTTGGGCATGTTATTTCAAGCATAAACTTCATGAAAACCCCTTGGGGCTTAAGAGGTACCTGACACACATACGCGTGCAGCCGTGTAGCGGCAGGCAGACGGTGTTTGATGCAGGCCGGAGCTACTTTTTTCAGGGAGTCCTTTTTCTTTAGCGGGACATACACTTACCTGCCACTTTATTAGGTACACCTGTCCAACTGCTTGTTAACACAAATTTCTAATCAGCCAATCACATGGCAGCAACTCAATGCATTTAAGCATGTAGACATGGTCAAGACGATCTGCTGCAGTTCAAACCGAGCATCAGAATGGGGAAGAAAGGTGATTTAAGTGACTTTGAACGTGGCATGGTTGTTGGTGCCAGACGGGCTGGTCTGAGTATTTCAGAAACTGCTGATCTACTGGGATTTTCACGCACTACCATCTCTAGGGTTTACAGAGAATGGTCCTAAAAAGAGAAAATATCCAGTGAGTGGCAGTTCTGTGGGCGCAAATGCCTTGTTGATGTCAGAGGAGAATGGCCAGACTGATTCAAGCTGATAGAAAGCCAACAATAACTCAAATAACCACTCGTTACAACCAAGGCATGCAGAAGAGCATCTCTGAATGCACAACACGTCGAAACTTGAGGCGGATGGGCTACAGCGGCAGAAGACCACACCGGGTGCCACTCCTGTCAGCTAAGAACAGGAAACTGAGGCTACAATTTGCACAGGTTCACCAGAATTGGACAATAGAAGATTGGGAAAACATTGCCTGGTCTGATGAGTCTCGATTTCTGCTGCAACATTCGGATGGTAGGGTTAGAATTTGGGGGATATTTTCTTGGCAGACTCTGGGTTCCTTAAGTACTAATTGAGCATCGTGTCAACGCCACAGCCTACCTGAGTATTGTTGCTGACCATGTCCATCCATTTATGACCACAGTGTACCCATCTTCTGATGGTTACTTCCAGCAGGATAAAGCGCCATGTCATAAAGCACGAATCATCTCAGAATGGTTTCTTGAACATGACAATGAGTTCACTGGACTCAAATGGCCTCCACAGTCACCAGATCTTAATCCAATAGAGCACCTTTGGGATGTGGTGGAACGGGAGATTCGCATCATGGATGTGCAGCCGACAAATCTGCAGCATGTGTGATGCTATCATGTCAATATGGACCAAACACTCCGAGGAATGTTTTTTAGTACCTTGTTGTATCTATGCCTTGAAGGATTAAGGGAGTTCTGAAGGCAAAAGGGGCTCCAACCCGGTGCTAGCAAGGTGTACCTAATAAATTGGCCGGTGAGTGTATATCCTGTTATCATAACAGTGGAAGGTGATCCCATATTTTCTAAAAACAGAGCCAAGAGGAAGCAGGTACAGCGTGAAGAGGAGGGGTACTAAGATTGAGCCCGGCAGAACCCAACAGGGTTGAGCCAGACAGTGTCACTTAACCAGTCCACAACTTGAAGTAATAAATGCCAAGCTTTTTATGACCACTCCCTGGAACTGTCTGTACCTGTGAAACTGCAACAACTGCAATCACAACCACTACTAGGCTACAATTATTGTTTTGTACCATGCCACTTTTATACCACTGTGCTTGTTATAACAAAACTAATGGCGCTAGAGTTATCATCTCCCGCTGTCAGGCCTGACCTGGAACTGTTGGGATGTTTTACAGTTATTAGGAAGACACAAGGCAGAGCCTCCCTGAAGGGTATCACAAATCTCAGTAACTTTAACAGGAAGCTGTTGTTAAGCCCCTGTCTGCCCCACACTCTGTGTGTTACCAAACGCAGCCACATGATGTAACTGCCTGTGTTTGCCTTGCATAAAAAGAAAACTGCTTAGTGGAACCTCCTGCTTCCACTTTCCAAGCTAGAGCAAGATCTTCACAGACGCTGCAGAAGAACACCACTTGAAAATTATTTAGCACCATCACACATGGGTATGAAAGCCAGTCCCCCCTGGGTCAGTACTTTTGCCTTTGTTAAAGCTAACTCCATGAGATCAGGTTTTGATCAAGATTTAAAATCTCGTTTTTCATCACATCTTCACAGTTTTAAAAGTTACACTGCACACATTACTGCACAAGTACTGTATTTAATTAAATAGCATTAATGTCTTTCTGTTTTGGGTTAATTGCCATCATAGAACCCTGATAGTGAGTAGTCTGTCCAGCAACTAGATAGAAACAATTTAGTTGTAATTTGTTATTGACTTTACCAGAACATCTTAATTATTTCCTGAAACATTTTCTGCTGCACTAAATAACAAACATCAACAAGTGTTATGGGCAAATAAACCTGGTATTTTTATATTTAGCAGTTTTATATCATAGTCCAAACTGTTCTTTGAGCTTTGTGCACAGTGAGAGGACAATAACGACAAATTTTGCAATATATTGCAGCTCTGCCTGTGACTTCTCTGGATTGAAATATAACTTGTTATACTATTATTTCTCTTCTCTCATGAAATTGCATATTCAAATACTAGTTTGCTTGAGAACTAAACATAGAGCTCTAAATAATCTGTTGTATTATTTGCATTATTGCATAGCAACAAAATAAATAAATTATCACATCACAAAATAGTCTTGATAAACCCCCTAAACACCACAAACATTGCACTCTGATATAGGGGGTGCTATTTAAAAAAAAACTAGTATAGAAATATAAAAAGACATATTTTAAAAAATTTATAAACTGTTATTGTTCTGATTAGGACTGAAGCTAATTAAAAGATGTAATCTTAGAAAGTGAAAAAATGAAAATGCAAATGGTCTTTGGTCTTTGAAGCACTTTTGGAACCTTTCTGTCTTAAGGGTCCTAACAGTGGGTTTTTCTGAGGCGATAGGTTTTATTATAGAGATAAAGAATATGTAAAAGCCAAAATGGCCAGTTGTTTTATTACTATATTTAGTTTTAGTCCCTTTATAAGATGTTTGCTGACTCAGTCGTTTAAAATAGACCACTTCCAGTTAAACCTAAAAGGGAAATATTATATTATATACAAAGTCACATTCATCTTTGTTGGCAGATGCCAAACATTTTATTTATTGGTTAAGCTGCTGCTTTTTGAACTTTGATATGGAGCTAAGATAAAGTAATACAACAGTAATCATCTTACCACTGTTAACTATTTATACATTATGTTATTGCTTTTATGGTTGCTAATTAAAAAGTCAGAAAAATAAGCAACATCCTTTTGGAAAAACTATATATACATTCTCCTTTATATTGTAGCATTTTAAAGTTTGAGTGGGTGAAGAAATATTTATTTGACCTAAGAATTGTAGAGTTTAGGGGGAAATTGTTTGTGTAAAACCTACATTTGTAAGATTAGGTAAGATGTAGATAATTAAAAGTACAATTTTACACGATGT
The DNA here is from genome assembly GCA_036173005.1 of Crenichthys baileyi. Classification (NCBI taxonomy): domain Eukaryota; kingdom Metazoa; phylum Chordata; class Actinopteri; order Cyprinodontiformes; family Goodeidae; genus Crenichthys; species Crenichthys baileyi. Next base: position 107,234 of record JAHHUM010001290.1, read on the forward strand.
CATGATGCTGTCTCTAACAATCTGTCAATGGAACAGTTTACACAATGTTTTCAGCCATCATAAACAGACCATTACAAACTAAGGAACTTAAAAATAAATCACCATTAAAGCTGCAGAACAGCTAAGAAAACAAGCACAACAGATATAACTTTACATATACGATGATCTATGAGATCAGTTGAATTCTTTCAGATCACAGCAGTGATAAGCCTAAAGATAATTTACAAATACAAATCCATCACTTGTTTAACATTCTGCCGAACTGTAAGGTGTGTGAGTTGTTTGTCTTACCAGGCTGACTCTGAACAGGCTCAGCTGAAGCTCGCAGTCACTCACATCCAGGATTCGGTTTCTGTTCTGACAAAGTTAGAAGCAGAGCCTTTTTAAAGCAGCTGCCTTGCGCCAGGCACCTCCTCTCAGTGAGTTACACTGTGTCCTATCATTCTTTTGGTGTGTGGCAGCACTGCTGCTCTTCAAGCACAAAGTTGCATCACTCTCTTAGCTGCTGCAGTTTCAGGATTTTAACATATTAACACTGTTAGTAAATGTCAGAAATTCCATGGAGATACATATTGTTGTGTTTTGTTCTCCCAACACATGCAGATAAACACAGTCTAAGTTAACGCTGGATGTCAAAAACTGTTTTGGAAACACAAATATGATGTAAGTTGTCCAAGTGTGGCTGACAGTTTGGACCCATTTAGATCTTCCCAGCAGTGTTCAATTGTTTTAACTCTTAAAAATCCATTCTCAAAAATCAGTGATTTATCAGCAAACATAAACAGCTTCTCCTGGTGGAGAGTGTTTATATATTACATCTCAGCATGGTTCTCCAACAATAAAGCAGACAAGGGGGTCCTGCAGAGGATAGTGAAAGGAGCTGAGATGAAGTCCTTGTAGTGTTTCTACCCTCTGTCCAGGATCTGTTTCAGAGCAGTTGAACTGTTGCCATTGGGCAAATAGTACCACAACATCAGAAGAACCAGCAAACAACTACACAGCTTTCTGCCTCAAGCTGTTTAATGTTTCAGTTCTAGCTATAGAAACACCATCTCAATGCAGTTTCTATTAAGAATGAAACTTCCTATAATTGCTGATTAGCGTTTTGCTGTACTGTCATTTTGACCATCTTTTTTCAATGCTCCTCCATGTCTTTGAGTTTGGAAGTCTTTTTTTTGCCATTTTCCTAATTATAGGTCTAAGTCAGAATTCTTACTGGGCCACTCTAAAATGAACATATTACCTCAGTCAGAAGACAGGACAGGTGTAAACTACAACGAACAATCAGGTCTGCAGAGAGGATCATTGGGGCCGATATGCTCTTCATCCAGGACTTGTACATGTCTAGGGTCAGGAAAAGGGCAGCTAACATCTCTACAGACTCCGCACACCCTGGACACAAGCTGTTTAGACTTTTACCTTCAGATCGGGACTACAGAGCGCTACTTGCAAAACCTAGCCGCCACAAAGTTTCTTTCCTCAGGCTATCTCTCTGATGAGCACTTAAGTCAGTGCCTAGATTGCTACCAGGCATATTTGCACTAATTCAATCTCGTTTTCCTCTTTCGTAAAAACAATCTATATATATATATACATATTTACAAAAAAAACCAAATCTCCTTCAGATGCTGCAGATTTGTCAGCTGCACATCCATGATGTGAATCTCCCGTTCCACCACATCCCAAAGGTGCTATATTGGATTAAGATCTGGTGACTGCGGAGGCCATTTGAGAACAGTGAACTCATTGTCATGTTCAAGAAACCAGTCTGAGATGATTCGTGCTTTATGACATGGCGCGTTATCCTGCTGGAAGTAACTATCAGAAGATGGGTACACTGTGGTCATAAAGGGATGGACGTGGTCAGCAACAATACTCAGGTAGGCTGTGGCGTTGACACGATGCTCAATTAGTACTTAAGGAACCCAGAGTCTGCCAAGAAAATATCCCCCAAATTCTAACCCTACCATCCGAATGTTGCAGCAGAAATCGAGACTCATCAGACCAGGCAATGTTTTCCCAATCTTCTATTGTCCAATTCTGGTGAACCTGTGCAAATTGTAGCCTCAGTTTCCTGTTCTTAGCTGACAGGAGTGGCACCCGGTGTGGTCTTCTGCCGCTGTAGCCCATCCGCCTCAAGTTTCGACGTGTTGTGCGTTCAGAGATGCTCTTCTGCATGCCTTGGTTGTAACGAGTGATTATTTGAGTTACTGTTGCCTTTCAATCAGCTCGAACCAGTCTGGCCATTGTCGTCTGACATCAACAAGGCATTTGCGCCCACAGAACTGCCACTCACTGGATATTTTCTCTTTTTAGGACCATTCTCTGTAAACCCTAGAGATGGTAGTGCGTGAAAATCCCAGTAGATCAGCAGTTTCTGAAATACTCGGACCAGCCCGTCTGGCACCAACAACCATGCCACGTTCAAAGTCACTTAAATCACCTTTCTTCCCCATTCTGATGCTCGGTTAGAACTTCAGCAGATCGTCTTGACCATGTCTACCTGCCTAAATGCATTGAGTTGCTGCCATGTGATTGACTGATTAGAAATTTGCATTAACAAGCAGTTGGACAGGTGTACTTAATAAAGTGGCCGGTGAGTGTATATGCAATTTACAAATCTTTATTGACTGCTGCTTGTTTTGAATTTCCTATTTAGAAGAAAGATTCACACTGAAAAAAGCATTGTTTTTATTGGGAAAAAAATTTAATGATACATATTTGGATAATTAGCCAAAGACACAGCTTTTAATGAAACAATGACACAACTATTTAACTGAACAGAAAAAAAAATAAACACCTGTAAAATAAAAGAAAAATATTAAATGGCACTTTTAGTTGGAAATGTTATCCACTGTTTACATACAAATAACTGTTAAACTTAATTTACTTGGGAGTAAAACAGCAACATTGGTTCATTGTTCTGCAGTACAGGTTGGACTGAAGGGCACAGTCAGTTAGGCAGCGCAGGGCAACACAGTCATGTTAAACAACGGCCACATGTTCTGGACACACAACAATACACTGAATTAACAAGCGGGGAAATCAAATACAAAGTGACATAAAATTACATAACATACTGTTTATCCTTATTTTTAATCATAAAAACACACATTAACAAACATTTTCTGCTTCTTCAAAAAAGGTTTTAACTAGAACAAGCCCATCGAGATTTTTTCTCCCTGATATCGATCCAGGTCATCTGACAATAAATATCAGCCAATATCAACTTACAATCTGATGACTACAATCTTATTTTACATTAGACTTATGCTGCGTCATATTTGCCTCAGAACCCGGAGTTGGGAATGATGTCATTCTATGTGCAAGCTGGAAAACACTGAGACCTTCTATTTGTTTGGTGTTAACTACTATTTGCAACAGTTGGTTTTATGTGTTCTACAAAAAGAACATGTTCACAAATACACAATGTATAATGCAATTTATGACACTGGGTTAATATCGTAGAAACAGAAGTGCTTGATATCTCAGCAACACCACAATGATGCAAAGAAAACTTGATTTCCAGTGAGTCCCTAAATTGTTTTTTTCTTATTCGTCAACAAGGTTTAAAACAACCACAGACACACGTAGGAGAACACATGTTTAGCTGAGTGTTTGAAGGCTCATTTAAACTGATGATGTAGAAAGTTATTCTATCCCAGATGTTTCCAAAAAATTCCCAAACTGTCACTGAACTGATCTCATCTTCTATATTATTGTTCCATACAGCTGACCCGTTTCGGCACAACCTTTCACTGCAGCTGAACTGTAATGTAGCTGAAGGAAAACCACAGACAACAAGCCAACAACAGAGTTCAATATAACCACGGACTCAGATATCAACCAATCAAATAAATCAGAGATAAACCAAGATCCAATAACTGGGATCAGATTAGCGTAAAATTAGATTCTTCATCTGCAGATTTATAAAACTGATTTTTTACGATATGTTTAATTAAACTAATGAAGCTGATCCTCAGCACATTTATATTTAATCAATTAAAAAACACTTATAGTCTGGATAATAGTCACTGATTCTGGTTTAGTCAGAAAGAACGATGGTATGTGGCTCCACCCACACGTCACAGAAATGAACAAGTGCTGATCTACAGTTCAACAGTGGCCAGTTGATCTGTTCTATAAATGAACACCATCTCTACGTATTTCTGTGTTTTACATGTTAATTAGTTAACCATAGCAGCACAAACCCAAAGTACAGCTAAGACTAATGTAAAATGTGTTTGTTCAGCAGCTGCATGCAGAGTGAAAGGAGGAACATCCGAGTCTAAGTGCTTGGTAAGTGTGATCAAAAATGCAATATTAAAACTGAATAATGTTGAACAAAACTGCCACTGTACAACACAACTGTTGTTTCTGTTTCAGGCGATAAACGTGACAGAAAGCTGGTTTATGGTGACCAAGTTGGCTGTGGCTGCTTGAACTTCTGCAGCACTCCTGGACATTAAGAAGTGAAAATAGTTTCCAGCACATAATACAATTATACCTTATCATTTAAAACAAGAAGAAAATAAGAAAAAACATCTTTCAGGTCCTCAAACCAGTAGGAGTGTATGTAAAATGCAGCAATTTTATCAACAAACAATTCAACATTTTAGAATTTATTTCATACAGTTCAGTAATAAGTTGGTCTTCAGCTCAGAATAAATGGCACTATTAAATAAATGCTCACTCCCTGGTTTAGATAGTAAGCATTTGAAGCGGTCTGTTGATAAATGACTTAATGTGAATGTGCAAGCACATAATGCAGCAAAATCAAAAATATGGTGTTTTAGTGTTATATCAAGGCCTAGTAAAAATTCCTCAACTAAGCCCTGCCGCTTCATCATTCCACATTTGCTGAAGCCTTCTTCATTATCTAAGAATAAGATCCAAAGCCTGTCAGTCACAGCTCGACCTACGTCTTATCCCTGGGCTTAGGAGAGAAAAAAATCGTCATAGTTACAGTAACTGTTGTAGAAAGGGTGCTTTTCACGGTTCTTACATGAGAATGTGGATGGGACGCAACAACTCTGAAGTGGGTCTGGAGACTCAGGTTGTTTGGAGGTCTCGTACAGGTCTTCCAGGAAAACAGGTTAGAGATCACTGGGCTAGCTAAGCACTACTTCATTACTCCTTCATTGTTACAACATGACATTTTTGTTATATAAAATAACATTTTTTCCCCAACAGTATATCATGTAAACATGAATGTAAGGCAGCTTACATTAGTTATGTAGAATTGACAGATGAAACTACAAATGGTTCCACAGCAAAAATGCATCCTGTTTTGTCATAAAAAACCACAACCAACAGTTGCGTGCAACAATTGTCAAACTTAAAAAGCATGTCTACCACTGCTCCATCTTCTCTTTACCTCCTGCTTCATCTTCTGACCCGTCTTCACCTTCTCCTCCTTGTTTAGGACCCAGCCTCCTGTTCCTGCCCCAGGGCCTCCAGCAGGAGTCCCATGGGAGACCTTTTTAGACCAATGCTCTCCAGTTTGTTTTCAAGCTTGTTCTTTAGGTTCCGCAGCCTCATTGATGCATGGGCAAGGACCACTGAAAACACAGACCAGCAGAGGGATGAATAAATTCACTCTCCTAAATAAACATTTCTAACAAATATCAGGTATAACAGGAAAGTACTTTTTATATTAGTGTTTTTTATTTCGCGACTTTTTTTCTTTATTCTTCTTCAGTTGCAGAAAAAAAATGACCTGAGATAATGTTGCTTTCTAACAATGTATAAATACAAAAAACTAAATGATGCGATTCTTTACTATAACAGAAATAATTTTCACTAATTTCAATGGCTAAAGAGCACTCAAGTGTGCATGCACCAGTTAATGTCAATAAATAAAAGAAAATCATAGAAAAGTTCAATTTATTTAAGTAATTTAATTCAAACGGTGAAACAACTTTATAACAGATTCATTATATAGTGATATTTTTTTAGTTTATTTCTGTTAATTTTGAAGATGAATTACATCTAATGAAAACCCAGGTTCAGTTTCCCAGAAAATGATAAAATTACATCGGACCAAATTAAAAGGGATTTAAAACAGAATATATGCTGTGGTTTACACAACCATGAGGAGGACTGCTGACCTGGCAGCAGCAGTCACTGACACCCTCCACAAGAGGCAATGCTACAAATGGTAATTGCTAATGAAGCTCACTGTTCACAGAGATTTGTATCCAAGCATATTGATGGAAAGTTGGGAGAAAGGAAAAACTCTGCAACAGGGATCACTGCAGCCTACAGAGAATTGTGAAGCAAAGCCTCCACACACCGACACATCCAGGTGTTCATGCCTTCCTCTGCTGCAAGATTTATGGTGATGTCATTTTCCAGCAGGACTTGGAAACTGCCAATACCATCAGAAGTACCAATGCCTGCTTTAATGACCATGGGATTAAGGTGCCTGACTGACCAGCAAACTGGTCTGAACTAAACACTATGAACAAGCTGTGGAGTATTATCAAGAAGCTCCAGACCCAACGAAGCAGATAAGCTGAAGGTCCCTAAAAAGCAATTAGGCCTTCCAGAACACCTCAGCAGAACCATAGACTGATCTCTTCCATGCAAAGCTGCACTGATGCAGTTATTTATCTAAAGTAGCCCTGACCAACTCTAGAGTGCATACGCATGGATAGTTTTCAGCAGGACCACATTTCTGTATTAAAAATCCTTTTTTATTTTTCTGATGAATCACATTTTCTGAGAACCCAGATTTTGTCTTTTCATTCGTTGTAAGCTGTAATCTTCAAAGATATACAGTGAGGAGAACAATTATTTGATTCACTGCTGATTTTGCAGGTTTTCCCACTTCCAAAGCACGTAGAGGTCTTCCATTTTTATCATAGGTTCTCTTTAACTGTGAGTGACAGAATCTCAACAAAACTCAAAAATAACATTGTGTGATTTTTAATAATTAATTAGCATTTTAGTGCATGACATAAGTATTTGATCATCTAACACCAGAAAAAAAAAAAAAAGAAAAAAAAAAAAAAGAAAAAAAAAAAAAAAAAAAAAAAAAAAAAAAAAAAAAAAAAAAAAAAAAAAAAAAAAAAAAAAAAAAAAAAAAAAAAAAAAAAAAAAAAAAAAAAAAAAGAATAAAATCCCGGCGAGACAGCCCTGTTAGTTCTTCTTTAAGAGCCCTCCCTGTTCTTCCACTCATCACCTGTATTTAACTGCATCCTGGTTTGAGACTCCTTGTCTGTAAAAAGACACCTGTCCACACACTCAATCAACAACAACTCCAACCTCTCCAAATGGCCAAGACCAGAGAGCTGTGTGCGACACCTGGATACAATAAGTAGACCTGCACAGGCTGTGGATGGGCTACAGGGAAATAGCCCGCAGGTTGGTGAGAGGCAACACTGTGGCTCATTATAAGAAATGAGAATTCAATAATGGGTCAAACTCCCTCGGTCTGGGACTCCATGCAGGATCTCACCTCGTGGGGCATCAATGATCATGAGGAAGGTGAGGGATCAGCCCAGAACTACATGGCAGGACCTAGTTAATGACCTGAAGAGAGCTGGGACCAGTGTTTTTGATACTTGTTCACCCCATTTTAACTATAACTTTATTTATGATAACTTAAAGTTTTAGTTTATGGTAAATATAGAGCAGCATATGTGTGTATATTGTCTTACTCAGTACTGGGAATGCTATTCCAAACAGGAACACGGCCACTCCTCCTAACGCTGATATGAAGAGGTAACTGGCCAAGAGGATGGTGAGCACAGTAACTAATGGGTGGTTTCTACGAAAACGACGGATTGAAGCTTTGTTCTCTGCAGCCCAAACAAAGCCCAGGAATAACACAGTGACCACTGTCATCCCAACAAACAGCTGGAGGGGCTGGAAATACCTGAGGGAAGAAACGGATATGGAAGTTATGAAAATCTTCAGTGAATTAAGTTCACATGCAGAGGTGCAGAATCTGCTTCAGACTTATTGCCGAACGAGAATAAAAACTGTCACACAGCTTTTTGAGCGAAGACCTTTGCAGACACTGTACTGTTAAGGGCGGATTTGAGGTTTAATAAATATGAGTCATTAGAGTTTCTTGGATGAAGCACTTCCTTTTATTCTAAAAAATGTCCAATTATTGTGCCTTTCACAGCTTTACAGCTCTAGTTACTTTAGCTTTCTCCACTACAACTAAAATTAATAACCTTCACCTACTACCACTAATAGCTGAAGGTGGTTCTACAAGCAGCTGAATCAGTGATGTGGACCTCTTTTGCACACCCTTCTGTAAAAAAACAAAAACCTTTTAAACAAAAAGAGTGTCCTAACCTTTACCCAAATTAGACAGTTACTTCAATCTGAATACAAATTTCAGATTTAGTCAATTACACCCATCATAACATTATGACTACTCACAGGTGAATTCAATAACACAGATTTTCTCATGACAGTGGGTTAGTGGGTCGAATATCATAGGCAGCAAGTGAACCTTTTGATCTCGGTGTTGATGTGAGGCAAGAAAAAGTGGGCCCCATAAGGATTTGAGCAAGATTGACAAGGGCTAAACCAATGGGTCAATCTGTGGGGTCTAACCTGTCTGCAGTGATCAGTATCTACTAAAAGTGGTCCAAGGAAGGAACAGTGATTAACAGAAAGCAGGGCCATGAGTGACCGGGAGGATGATGCACAACTAAATCTGGCCTATGCTGTAGCTTAAATTGCATGAAGAAGTTATTCCTGGTTCTGAAAGAAATGTCTTATAATACACAGTGTATTGCAGTTTGTTGTGTATGGCGCAGCATTGCTGCAAACCAATAAGGGTGACCATGCTGGTCCACCACAGAAAGAACCAAGAATGGATATGGGGAGAACTAGAGCATGGAGCTCAAAAGGACTTGGTTGGGTTGGTGCATTCTTTTCCATCATGTGGATCACTGGGTGGGTGTTCATCCCTTACCTGAGGAAGAGATGGCACCAGGATGCACTATGGGAAGAAGACAAGCCAGTAGAGACCGGTGAAGGTTCCGGCAATGTTCTGCTGGCAGAACCCAAGGTCTGCCAGCCATGTGAATGTTGCTGTGCCATGTATCACATACCTAAGTGTTGCTCCAGACCATGTTCCGCCTTTCATGTAAACACTATTGCTGTCCTTTCTAGCATAGATAATATGCCCTCCCACAAAGAAAAAATGCTTTAAGATTGTTTTGAAGAACACAACAATCAGTTTGTGGTGTTGACTTGGCCTCTAAATTCCCTAGATCCCCAGGCAATGCAGCATCTGTGGGACAAAAAACTCCAATCCATAGAGGCGCCATCTCACAGCTTCCAGAACTTAAAGACCTGCTGTTAACATCTTGGTGCCAGAAACCACAGCACACCTTCTGGGTTCGAGCGGTGGAGATGTTTGTAAAAGCTGCATGAAACACTTGCTGCAAAGGGGGAGCGGATCAACCCCATACGAAATGTCCTTCTAGGCCGAGAATTATACACTGTTCAGTAAAGTTAAGAAGCGTGTGAGAAGGAGAGAAAGGGAAGATCTACGGGAAGACGTCAGAATAATGAAACTTACCCCACAATAAGCAGGACGCCCAGTGTAGACAGGAAGTAATTGGTCTGATAGTATAAAAGGTTGTTTATCATACGGTTGTTCCAGCGTTCCAGGTCCCGCACATCTGGCACCGCAAACCGAGCTGAGCTCAGCAGAAAATCATCCAGGCTGCGGAGGGGAGGCGGCTGCACGCCTGCCATCTTTCCCAAATCAGAAGGAAACTGTGTTACCCAGAATGCAGCGCGGTTGGAACCGGGGGTGGATAGGCGCGCCTCCGTTTAACGGAAGTGAACTTCATATTGCTGACTTTTATCAAGCCTGCTTGATTAAGCTCACAGTATCAAAATACTGAGGATTCTATTGCTAATGAAAGCCTAAATAAATAAATAAAACGAAACTCTCGTCGAAAGATACAGATATTTAATTCAATAGCCACACGCTTATTAGCCTACTTAGGACAAGCTGTAGCAGTGCTAGCAAAGCTCCTATCTCAGTTCAATAAAGTTTTGTTTTTTTTGGAAGAATCAGAATTAGCTTTAACTGAGACAAAACTGAGTGCACAAACAATGTTCCAAGTGCTCTCAACGTACAGAAATTAAGTATAAATATATTAACTTTAGAGCCAATAAAAATAAGACAAAAAGGACTAGAAGGTACATGTATGTGTAAGTACATCCATTGTTCTCTGGAAGTCGACCTTCATCTCAACAGTGTAGAGCGGGTTAAGCTCCAGGTGGTTCTGACCACACCAGTGGACAAGCCAATTTACCCCCGCGCTGTATGCGGGCATGTCACTGTCCTGGACCAGACCAATGACAGTGATGTCATCTACAGGGGAGAAGAGGACCAGGGAGAGAACACACTCCTGGGGGGTGCCGGCGCTGATAGTGCTTGTGTGGAAGGAGATGCTCCCCAGTAACACCTGCTACTGCCAGTCAGTCAGAAGTTCTGGTGATCCACTGACAGGTAGAAGCATGCATTGGGAGCTGGGTGAGCTTCTGGTGGAGGATATTTGAGTTTATGGTTTTGAATGCCGGGCTAAAGTGCACAAACAGGATGGTCCTTCAGATGCTTCAACACCAGTCGTTTAAAGGATTTCCTGATAACAAACGTCAGGGCGACAGGCCCATGCTCATTTAACCCTGTGATGGTCTGTGATGCCAGTTCACAACAAACGTCAACAATAAGTCCAATTTATATCCAAACATCTTTAATCCAGTCCATATTCACTCAGTTCAGTCTGATTTACTCTAATACAATCCAATACAGCAGAATCATTTTCAGATTCAAATTACAGACACTTCTGTTCCATCAAATTATTAGTCAATAAAATGAGATTTGGTAGATCACACAATGCCAGTTAGTATAAAGTAGTCTGTCTGAAGAAACCAGCAGAATACAGTCACTCATCTCGAGGTTGCACTGGGGGAATGTGGAGAGGAGCAACTCAGCAAATTTTAGTTTTTTGATTTGTTTTGTGTTTTGAATGTGATTCAGTGTATCTATGTTTCTTTATTACCGGAAAAGTTCTTTGAATTACCTTAACTTGCACAGGAACTTTGACTGAGACCTCTGCTCTGTTAGGAAAATATAGAACAGTGAGTTATTTAAAATAAATATGAAGATCACTCATTTAAATCTTTATACATAAAAAGTTAACATTTTTTAAACAAATCATACCCTGGATTTAGTGGAAAGTTAATGAAGAGAAGCAATACCCAGAGAGAACCCACACATGTACAGGGAGAACATGCAATGCCATGCAGACACCCGACCGGGATTCAAGACCAGCAAGCTGCAAGGCAGCAGTGCTAACAACTGCAGCCCTGAGTTAGCTTTATATAAAGAAATTTGAATTAATTTAAAATTAATTAAAAATGAATTCTAAAACATTAGCATTTATAAAACAATAAATATCTAAAAAGATAAAATACGTTCATATACGCGGGTAAAGACAATGGATGGATTAATATACATTATCATATTCATTCAGCCCTTCTCACTTTAAAAGCCAAGCAGGAGAGAAACAGACTTTTATTGGTGAGCTTCCTTTAAGATTAAGAAGATTAAAGCTAATGTATGTGTATTGGGTAAACCTACAGGGACACAATTATGATCATCCAACTAAGGGTGTGCTGCAGGACTGTTGGGAACATCATAAATCTGATTGTAATAGCTTTGGATGGATTGGGGACATAAAAGCTCATAATTTTGGCTTGACTCAGTTCCAGTATAGTTTTATGGTTCCACAGTCACCAATTCCACCATGGTTATTTATCACACCAGAAGTTGATCTGAAATTGGGGGAATTACTAAAAAAGGTAAAGACTCCACAATGGGTTATAGTGAATAATTTTTTAGAAGATTTAAAGATAAAATTTTTAATTATACGGATTAAAAGATCCAAATAGTGGCAGAACAGGAGCAGCTGTGAATATCCACACCATAGAGTCATGATTAAAAAGGAGAACAACAGATCATCTAGCATTTTTACAGTTGATTTCTCCCATTATTTTGATTTAGAATGGTTGCGTGCTAATATTAGGGAAAAAAATAAATATATTTGCATCAATAGTCAAGCGCATTATTAATATAATTCGGGCAAATCTTGTAGATTCGTTTTTTTGGGTTATATCATTTATTAGTTCAGCTAAAAATGGAAATTTTTGTTCGTTGGTCGGAGTCTGTGGGAATAGGGGGAAAATAAAAATAGATATAAGAAAAAAGTGGGGGTAAATCTGTCATTTAAAAAAAAAATCCTTAAGGTTTTGGGAGGAAAAAATGGGATAATCTGACACTGGTAAGATTTTATAAAATTCAAAAAATGGGGGGGGTAATAGTTTTATGAATGGGAGGTGGGAAAAAAGGTAATTATTCTCACTTAAAATTGGGCATACTGGGGCTTAATAGTTCCTTTCAGAAAGGGGAAACAAAAACAGGGGCTTTAATTTTTGAAACAGATGGAAAAGTAGAGCATTATTTTTAGAATGTAAAAGTATTCGAGGGAAAGTCAGCAATAAATCGATACTAAAAAGGAGAAAAAAGGATTTCTAGATAAATCTTTTAGGAAATAATCAAATTAGTTGAAATAATTTAAATTTGTTTTTAAAAAAAAACAGGGTTTTATCGTATTTAAAACATGTGTGTATATATATATATATATATAAATTTTTATATAATATATATATATAATAATAATATAATAATATATATTATTGTGTGTGTGTGTGTGTGGTGTGGTGAGTGTTATGGGGTGAATTTGCACATTCGTGTTTTATTAGTATATTCCCCTGAGATTTTTGAGACCACACTCCCGTCGGTGGGGGGCGCGGCGGTAATGCACCTTTAAAGGGGTTTCCACCGCCCAAAAAAAAAACAAAAGAAAAGAACGACTTTATTGTGAAAAAATCTGAAAAAGGAAAGGGGGGTGTCCCAAACGCTCGTCGGTGTTTGCTCGTGGCTCAGGATCGGGAGCGCCGCCGGGGGCACTCAGAGCAGCCCCGTCACAGAGTGGCGCAAGCGGGAGCAAATGGATCCCCTACCTGGTGGCCTTTTTCGTGTTTGATCGGACACAGCAGCTCCGTTAATGAGTAGAGGCAGTAATATGTTAGGCTGCAGAATGCTTGTTGCTGTCAATGTGCCGGGCATGTGTTGTATTAGGCTGCTGGCGTGTCGGTGGTGGACATTACAGGAGGCAGTCTTGAAGAAGCCAAGCGGGGGAGTGGACGGAGCTTGGTTGCATATTGTCCATAGGACCGATTTTATTTCATCCTCAAAGGATCTCACGGTGACTGTCAACTTGTTTTCAGCTCACAGCGGCTGGTGTGATCAGTGATTTGATGCATCAATAAAACCGTTCGATTTATTTTTAATCCTATATTTGTTTAAAAATAGTAGTGTGCTGGGGTGTTAAGTCCATTAGTGGACTAGTTGTTCCCCAGCTGTTTGGTCCCTAATTGAGCGCAACAGGACAGAAAGTGGAAGTCAGGGATCTCTGTCTGCACAGATCACTTTTACATTCAGCAGCCACAGACCCACAGCCCTGCACTTTTTAATCCGGTAACCGTATTTCCAGCTGGTCTGCGTGTTTTAGTGCGTGCGTGGAGCGTTGATGTAGTGACGTGTGTAACAGGGTAGGTGCCACGTCCACCGTTCTGCCTTCAGCTTCACTCAGGGTTTCTGACGCTCATATTTGCCCTCCCATAAAGCTATATTTGCTGGTTATTATCTGTTTTTCATGCGCTGTATTCATCACCTGTCTCATAGAGCGCAGAACTGTTTAATGTGGAACAATCAGTGAGAAAAGTTCAACGCCAGGACGCATGTTACTGAAAAACGATTTTTCGTTCCTCACACAACATTGTAATTGTAACCAACAATAAAGTCCTTAGATCGCAAACCAGTCTATGACGAATATGATAAACACTTCTGCCAGGGGTCTGAACCCTGGGCTCAGAAGCTCCGGGCCTTTCCGCGGGGCTCATAAAAAATTAGGGACAAAGTTATACCAATTTTTTAGATAAAATACATTTTTAAAAAGTAGGTCAGCTTTTTTTCCCTTTTTTTTTTATTTTTAAAAAAAGGTTACAAAAAAATGGAAAAGATGTTACGGAACCCGTTTTTATTTTAAATTTTTTTTTTGCCGGGGACTGCAAACTGTGGAAAATTGTGTTTGGTCATTGGGGCCTGCCATAGCAATGCAAGGCAATGCATCAATGCCCCCTCATTTCATGAGGGACCTATTACTCGCCCTTAAACTGGCTCTTTATTTTTTTATTTTATTATTATATTATTTTTCCGTCTCCGTTAATGCGGCCCGAACAGTAGCGCCCACAATATATATACAAAACGCCCCCTCGCTCTGAATGTGTACTATTATTTTTTTGGTGTTCGAGTTTCCATACGGGGAATTAAAAGAGCCCCTCCCCCCCAAAAAAAAACCCATAGAAATAAGGAGACGGGTAGGAAGGAATCCCAAAATTCACTGTATTTGGGCTCTACTGTATCGCCATACTTTCACTAGAAACACGTTTGACTTTCAGTTCGAGAGAAATCCCCCGGCCTTTAAAAGTAAAAACGGTTTGTTGAAAACTGCTAGGTTTCTTAAATTAGACCCCCCAACCCGACAAAAGTTTGCGAGAAAAACCCCCATTCCTACAGTGGAGAGGGGCAGTTACTAGGTGTAGAAACGGGGTTTTTTTTCTAAAAAAAAGTATTTTTAACTCGCCCTCACGGCCAAAATTTGCTATTAAAGTCCCTTTTTTTGGCCAGTTTTTTAGGGCCCGGGGCCTTGCTTTCCACAATATTTTAAAATTGTTCTAGGTTCACGGTTTTCGTCAAACCCCCCTGATCGCCAAAAAAGTCAAAAAATTCTGTGGCCTTCTTCCATGTATTTTAAATGGATTTTTGCCCAGTAGCCATGAGTGAAACCATTTTTTTCCATCGTCCTATTTTTAACTGTGAAAGACATAGAGCTAAAAAATCTCCATGATTGGGGAGGGGGACGGCTGTCACCCAAGTTAAAATATTTTCAAATACCATTATGGTTTCCGAGATATTAGACTTTTTTTCCGGAGATTTTCGGGCATTTTTGTCTTTTTCTCCATTTTCCCGCTATTTTTACCTAGTTTTTGGTTTTTATTTTTTTTTTCAAAAAAAACGGGAGGGATATTATCATTCCCCTGTCCGTTTGATAAAAACGGTCCAATATGACTCGATACCCCTAGGGTTTCCCAAGTTATGGCCATAGTTGGGAAACAATCCCCCAGTTAAAACCCAGGCCAGGGGGGACACAGAGTGTCCCGCTGGTGAGGGGAGAAACAGCAGGTGTCAAGTTTCAAAAACATCTTTGCTGATTGGGGTGACATTCCTCACTGTTTTTATTTTTAGCTCTGTGTATCTCCACTTTATGTCTGTATTTGGGTTCTGTCTTTCTTTCTGCATTTTCTCCTTGGGGCTCACCTCAGACACCCACACCAAACTGGATTTCTATCTTTTTGAGGGCTTTGCATTTAATTCCCTTGATTTTCATTCTTTTATACTTAAACCTGACCCGACCCTAACCCTTTGATCATCTTCATAGGAGGCAACTACATGGCGGCCCTTTTTGTGGGGAACTTTAAACAGCATGTACTGCTGTCCAACACCCAGACAACAGTGATTAATCCTAAAGGGCAATTTCTTTCATCAACCTTCCATGGTTACTAAAGTTTTAGAAGAGCAAGCAAGTTCTATATAACTAATGTAAATAACTTAGACCTGAAAGGACAACTATGCTAGATTTTCAAAATAAGACAAAACATGCTCTACAAAATAAAAGCCTTTACATTTTAACACTATAGATGATTGGAGGACTGGCCTACACACTACAGTTGGAGCTCACCCAGTGTTGGAAATGGGACTATGCTGGTCCTTTAAAACAAAAAAAGCTTACTGAAACTTTCAAAATAAAAGCCTCAATCTTTAATGGTTACTAGGGATTATTTAAACTGATAATAGCATACATAATGATTTTAGAATAGCAAGCAGGTTCTATATAACTAATGAAAGTAACCCATACCTGAAAGGATGACCATGCAGTATTTTCAAAATAAGACAAAACATGCTCTACAAAATAAAAGCCTTTACATTTTAACACTATAGATAATTGGAGGACTGGCCTTCACACTACAGTTGGCGCTCACCCAGTGGTGGAAATAGGACCATATTGGCCCTTTTAAAATAAGGCTTACTTAAACTTTCAAAATAAAAGCCTCAGTCTTCCAGAGTTACTAGTAATTTTTTAAGGTGATAATGGCATACATAATGATTTTAGAATAGCAACCAGGTTCTATATAACTAATGGAACTAACCAAGATTTGAAAGGACAACCATGCTGGACTTTTCAAAATAAGACGTATACATACAAAATAAAAGTATTCATATTTCACACAGCAATAACTGCAGCATTGGTCTTAACACTACTGCTGGGACTCAGTGATGGAAATTGGTCTTCTTGATCTTTACAAAATAAAAGCCTGAACATTCCTTAGTTGGGGCTTGCCATAGCAATAGAGGGAGAGGAGTGAATGGGCTTGCTTCACTGCTTCGAATGCTATTGCAAAGAGTCACCTATTATTATCCACATCTAAACTGGATTGTTTATTATGTATATTTATAGGGACCTGTCATGGCAATGCAAGGAGGCATAAGCTTAACTCGGCCACAGTTTGGCTCTGGTCCGAGAAGCGCGCACCAAGAGGCAGGCCCCGTCTAAATTTCATCAGAAATTTTCTAGTTATTATTGCTTGGTTGTCAAAATACGGTTTCAGTCTTGCACAGCTGCAAAACCTGTTTATTTCTCATTTAAATGATGCCACATTTACAAGCAAAATGGGTTTGTGGGTTGAGCAACAAACTTAAGTTTGTAGGTAGTGTCCATGAAAAACTTTCCAAATCCCTTCTGCCAATGCTAAACAACAGTTTCTGCTACTGACTCGTTTAGTGTATATTCTTGAATTTTGAGCAAAACAAGACAAAACGATAATTTAACAATAAATTAATTTAACAAGTAGGGCGTTCAATACGTGTGAGAACTGTAGACAGCGAAATCAGGCTAGGACAACATCCTGATGTTGGTCAACGTTTTGGCTGTACACTGCTGTGGGATGGCAACTCATTCCTCAAGCAGCATTTATTGCAATTTAGCCAGTGTGGTTGTGTTGGTCACTGTGGCACGAACAGTATGACCAAGCTGGTCCCACAAGTGTTCAGTGAGGTTGAAGTCAGGACTACTGGCAGGTCATTCCATCCTCTCCACTCCTGAATTACAGGTAGTCTCTGATAAACCGTGCTGTAAGGAGAGTGAACGCTGACATCTTTGGGATTAGAGTTTAATCCCTAAGAGTGGAGACTGGTTGCTGAATCTCGTCTCTGCATTGAGATTTCCTCAAATGATGACAATCCTTGTTTTTCTAGTGAGGATGCCCCATATCATCACACACAAAGTGTACCGGAGTCAAATTCCTTGTTTGTATGTACAAACTTGGCAATAAAGCTGATTCTGATTCTGATTCTGCCTCCACCAAATGCTGTTTGACAGTGGCAGAGAAAATTTGAAAAGTTTCCAACCCACAAACTCTATTGAGCTCAACACATAAATGTATTTTCTTAGAAATGTGGCACCAACAGTATAATATTTATTGGCAAGAAGCATTGTTACAAGATAGAAAGAAACAAATGGACCAGACACAAATTTTTGTTAATGCTTTTCTTCTTAATTTCTCCCAAACACTGACAATTTTATTCAAGGACAGATTTTTTTATATAATAGTGAAGTTTTCTTTTCTTTGTTCTAAAAGCTAAATTAGATATAAAATAGTGATTCTCTAACCAGAAACAAACACATTTTACATAATAGCTGCACATACAATTTCAGAAGCTATATTCCTTTAAAGGGTCATGAGTGTTCTGTGGTTCTAGACAAATTTTAAAGGAGTGAGGGCAAAAACAACTCTTTGGATTTCATAGGTTGCTGTGCCCTTTATGAGGAAGAAGAATTTGTAATACTAGTCTAAAATGTGTGATAACACCACATTATAAAACATGTTTAAACACATTAAAAGGATGAATTTTCTTTCTAAGATCCTTTCATTTTACCACAATGTTTGTGTTAATGGGAGAATCGTTGCGTTGCGTGTTCAGTTATGCCATATGGGAACGTTTCAGTGAACTTCTCTCATGTTTCAGATTGCAGATTGAGTTTTACAGGATGGAGGTTACATTGATACATTTCTATAAAAGGAGTTTGCAGGTCATTTTCCTCTTTCTCTTTTAGGGTGCTCTGTCTGCCTTTACAAACGCTTACTCTTGCCTTGCTCGTGCAGACCACCATAGTGTGTGCCTTCCAGCTGGGGAGAACATCTGTGCATGAGAGGAAATAGAGTACTTCCTCCATGATGTTGTTAAAGTCAGCTCCTAGCTGGCCGACTGCAACAGGAATGTGATATACAGGGGTTGGACAATGAAACTGAAACACCTGTCATTTTAGTGTGGGAGGTTTCATGGCTAAATTGGACCAGCCTGGTAGCCAGTCTTCATTAATTGCACATTGCACCAGTAAGAGCAGAGTGTGAAGGTTCAATTAGCAGGGTAAGAGCACAGTTTTGCTCAAAATATTGAAATGCACACAACATTATGGGTGACATACCAGAGTTCAAAAGAGGACAAATTGTTGGTGCACGTCTTGCTGGCGCATCTGTGACCAAGACAGCAAGTCTTTGTGATGTATCAAGAGCCACGGTATCCAGGGTAATGTCAACATACCACCAAGAAGGATGAACCACATCCAACAGGATTAACTGTGGACGCAAGAGGAAGCTGTCTGAAAGGGATGTTCGGGTGCTAACCCGGATTGTATCCAAAAAACATAAAACCACGGCTGCCCAAATCACGGCAGAATTAAATGTGCACCTCAACTCTCCTGTTTCCACCAGAACTGTCCGTCGGGAGCTCCACAGGGTCAGTATACACGGCCGGGCTGCTATAGCCAAACCTTTGGTCACTCATGCCAATGCCAAACGTCGGTTTCAATGGTGCAAGGAGCGCAAATCTTGGGCTGTGGACAATGTGAAACATGTATTGTTCTCTGAGTCCACCTTTACTGTTTTCTCCACATCCGGGAGAGTTACGGTGTGGAGAAGCCCCAAAGAAGCGTACCACCCAGACTGTTGCATGTCTAGAGTGAAGCATGGGGGTGGATCAGTGATGGTTTGGGCTGCCATATCATGACATTCCCTTGGCCCAATACTTGTGCTAGATGGGCGCGTCACTGCCAAGGACTACTGAACCATTCTTGAGGACCATGTGCATCCAATGGTTCAAACATTGTATCCTGAAGGCGGTGCCGTGTATCAGGATGACAATGCACCAATTCACACAGCAACACTGGTGAAAGATTGGTTTGATGAACATGAAAGTGAAGTTGAACATCTCCCATGGCCTGCACAGTCACCAGATCTAAATATTATTGAGCCACTTCGGGGTGTTTTGAAGGAGCGAGTCAGGAAACGTTTTCCTCCACCAGTATCACGTAGTGACCTGGCCACTATCCTGCAAGAAGAATGGCTTTAAAATCCCTCTGACCACTGTGCAGGACTTGTATATCTCATTCCAAGACGAATTGACGCTGTATTGGCCGCAAAAGGAGGCCCTACACCATACTAATAAATTATTGTGGTCTAAAACCAGGTGTTTGAGTTTCATTGTCCAACCCCTGTACATGTTAATACAACCCTGCATTCGTACACTGCATGCTGTAACCCCCAAGTCATCCTATTGATCTTTAGAAAGGAATGAATCTGATTCTTGCATTCACACATGTTGAGTAAACTCAGACTGCAAACTTGAGCAATTCTTAGTGCTATCCTTTAGCTGTGTGTTTTCCAGTTGTGGGCAAACCATCCTGCATGTTTTTATTCAGTTTAATTCCATTCAGTTTTTTAATATGGCGCCAATTCACAATCAGTGCCATCACCAGGCAGTTTGCAATACAATCAGGTCCAATTCATCTCTACAGACATGCTCAATGAATCAAATTCATACCAATACAATCCAGTCATTTATAGGTATTGAATTCAGTGACACACAGTTCAGTCTGTTCTTAAATCTTATACAGAACTGTATAATTCATTTTAAAATGTTAATTGTTCAAATGTTCATAATCTAAGAAAGCTATGTCAACTGTATCAAGTCATTGACTTTGCAGCAATCCCTCATCCTGAGAAAGCATGAAGCAACAGTGGAAAGGAACGACTCCCTTTTAATGGATGTGTCTATAATTCAACAAACTTGTTTGAAAATAATCTGGTTTGTTGAAGCAGGTTGCTTTGGTTTAGCTGTGATAGAACAAGGACACGTCAAGGAGTCGGTATGTGGAACACATCTGCAGCTGACAATATTGACCCACTTGAAGATTTATGTGTGAGCAGTACATTACTCTCCCAACATTACACTCAGATTTAACGTTAAATACCATATTGTAGTTTGTGACAGTACTCGTTCTGAGGATACTCATGTTTCAACTGTAACATCACAGTCTGCTCTTCTTACTCTGCCAGGACTAGTCTGTGATTTGTTTGTGGTCACCACCGATTTGAGTAAAGCTTAAACAGGTGCTGTTGAAAGTCATCCAAGTTCTGGTCTTTTTAAGGTCTTGTTGTATCTCTTCAAATAAACTCTTTGTTCTTACTTAAACCTCACCATCATCACAGCTTGCTGGTCTGTCTCTTTGTGGCTGTCCCCTTAACTGTATCATTCTACCCTGTCATCTGTTTTCTTTTGCATACTGATGTTCATCAGAATAAAAATGAAACGGAGTAAATCTGTATTTTAAGATGTTTTAATTGCCTAAACGAATCTAAGATGAATTTCTTAGAACACAAATATAAAAATGAAAATTAAGTGGTTGGAAACTGTATCAGAGTTTATTTGATTGCCAGGCCTTATTTGAAAAAAAAAGTCCTGAAATAATTCATCATACTACATTAATGTTGACACTATATTGACAATCAAATCGATTTTGTCAAACGACATCTCTTTGCAGTTCTTTTAATGAAACAAATCCCCTGTGTAAAGTTATGTAAGCAACTGACTGTATCAACATACCATCTGCAGCCAGCTTTCTTACTCAGGAAAACATTTCCTATGTAAGTAATAGCCTTCCTTGTGTGGAGAAGAAACTGCATGAACAACCGACGAGGATGTAGCCAGCTGACTGAGTGAGGACACACAGAATGCGGTATATTCGGAGACAGAGGCTGGGAAACTGGGCCGTTAGCCAGGCACAGCTTTGAACTGACCTGCACAAAAAGCACCACACCACTGCTTTTTATGCTAACAGAATGTTGGATAACAGAGTGGATTACATATGATCCTCATATTATTGTTTCTTCTTAACATGGTCACCATTTTCCTCTCTAGATAATGAGGCATCTCAGGCCTTAGGCAGGAATCATGGAAAGGCAGACCTTTCTTTCAGACATTCTGCCAAACTAATATTTTGCGACAGGTTAGACTCACACCATGACCATTGCTGAGACCACAGACTAATGTTTTTCCTAATAAATGTGATGTTACCAGCATCTCTGGATTACAGGGCTGTGGAAGAGTTTGCCCCCTTACAGATTTATTCAATAACACTGAAATATTTTAGATCATCAAACAAATTTTTATATTGGTTAAAGCTAACTTGACTAAAAGGAGTTTTCAAAAATATATTTCATTAATTAAGGGAAACAGTTATCCAAACCAACTTGACCCTATGTGAAAAAGTAAAAAGAAAATAAAGGCCCATCTCATATTTGCCAATGATAATCCCCAGGACTTTTGAATATTCTGTGGACTGAAACAAAGCGGTATCTGTAACTGTGGAATGTGTATCAAAAGTGAGGGAAGTCATAACGCAAGTAAAGTGAAACACATGATTGGATGAATCATGTCACCATGGGTATATCTTTTGTTCAAAGCCTGATTGGATGACATTTTAAATGATTAGCTAGTTTTCCACATATATTTACACACGCACATAATTCAAACCAATGCCATTTTAGGGTGACGGTGGCTTTGGTGGTAGGAGTTCGTCCTGTAACCTGTGGGTTGCTGGTTCGGAGCCCCCACTCCATCTGTCTCAGTCGTTGTCTTTGGGCAAAACACTTCAACCGCCTTGCCTGCTGATGGTGGTCAGAGGGCTCGGTGGCACCAATTGTATGGCAGCCTCACTTCTGTCAGTCTGCCCCAGGGCAGCTGTGGTTACAAGGTAGCTTACCACTGCCGGTGTGTGTGTGAGTATGAATGGATGCATTACTGGTTGTAGTATGAAGCGCTTTGGAGTCCTTAGACCAGATGAAGCACTATACAAGTGCAGGCCATCCACCTTTTACCATTTTAAATCTAATTCTGAAACTTCAACTTCATGACTGAAGAACGCATTGCCTTCATTCTTTTCTTTCCGCCTTGCAACTGCCAAAAGTAAGGAAAAAGAGGGAAAACTGGGCCAATTGAATGAACCAATCAAGGTCTGTGGGAACGAAATGCCTAAACCTTCGAACCTCCCACTTACAGTCTGCAGATGTACCTATCTCGACTGAAGAGACAAAAGAAGATATTTTTTGAAGGTGGGTGTCATGTTACATCTGACCTAAAACTAACACAGCGTTTCAGAAATAGATCATCATATTGATAGTCTGGTTTAGGGCTGCTTTGCATCCTCAAGACCCATCTGACTTGGCATAATTGATGGGATCATGAATTCTGCTCTCTACCAAAAATGCTCTAGGAAAATGTCCAGCCATCAGTACATTACCTTAAGCCCAATCAGACTTTGGGTATGCAGCATGGGCAGTGATTCAAAGCACAGTAGCAAGGCCTCCGCTGAATGACTAAAAAAGGTAAATTAAGTTTTGGAGTGGCCTAGCCAAAGTCTGTACTGAAATCCAGGTCATATACTATAGTTTGACTTTACGTCATACTCGAAAACCCTCCAGTGTGGCTGAATTAAAACATTTCTGCAAAAGAGAGTGGGCATAAAGAGATATCGACCCGGGGACTCCGTTATTCTGCTGGGGAACTTCAATGTCCACGTGGAAACGACAGTGACACCTGGAGTGGCGTGATTGGGAGAAATGGCCTCCCCGATCTGAATCCGAGTGGTGTTTCATTATTGGATTTCTGTGCTAGTCACGGATTGTCCATAATGAACACCATGTTCAAGCATAAGGGTGTTCGTTAGTGCACTTGGCACCAGGACACCCTAGGCAGGAGGTCGATGATCGACTTTGTTGTCTTGTCTTCAGACCTTCAGCCGCATGTTTTGGACACTCTGGTAAAGAGATGGGCTGAACTGTCCACTGATCAACACCTGGAGGTGAGTTGGATCCGATGGAAGAAGAGAAAGCCGGACAGACTTGGCAGGCCCAAGTGTATAGTGAGGGACTGCTGGGAACATCTGGTGGAGCCCTTGGCCACCTTCGGGAGAGCTTTGACCAGATTCCAGGGGAGGTTGGAGACATAGAGTCCGAGTGGACCATGTTATCCTCGTCTATTGTTGATGCTTCCGCCCGCAGCTGTGGCCGTAAGGTCTGCTGTGCCTGTCGCAACGGCAATCCCTGAACCCGGTGGTGGACACCAGCAGTAAGGGATGCTGTCGAGCTGAAGAAAGAGTCCTATCGGCTGTGATTGGCTTGTGGGACTCCTAAGGCGGCTGACGGGTACCGTGAGGCCATGCATGCCGCGGCCTTGCTGTGGCAGAGGCAAAAACCTGGGCCTGGGAAGAGTTTGTGCGGCCATGGAGAAGGACTACTGGTTGGCCTCGAAGCGATTCTGGCACCGTCTGGCACCTCAGGAGGAGGAAGCAGTGCTTCGACAACACTGTTTACAGTGTGGATGGGGAGCTGCTGACCTCGACTGGGGACATTATCGGGCAGTGGAAGAAGTACTTCGTGGATCTCCTCAATCCTGCCGTCACGCAGTCCCTGGTGGAACCAGAGGCTGGGGATTCGAGGTGGGACTCTTTCATCTCCCAGGCTGAAGTCATCGAGGTGGTTAAAAAGCTCCACGGTGGCAGGCCTTCAGGGTTTGGATGAGATCCGCCCTAAGTACCTCAAGTCTCTGGATGTTGTGGGACTGTCATAGTTGACACTCCTCTTCAATATTGCGTGGCAGTCGGGTACAGTGCCTCTGGACTGGCAAACTGGGATGGTGGTCCCTCTTCATAAGAAGGGTGACCGAAGAGTGTGTTCAAACTATAGGGGGATCACACTCCTCAGCCTCCCTGGTAAGGCCTATGCCAGGGTATTGGAGAGGAGAGTCCAGCTGATGGTCGAACCTCGGCTTCAGGAAGAGCACTGTGGTTGTCGTCCTGGCCATGGAACACTTGACCACCTCTACACCCTTTTCGGGTTACTCGAAGGTTCGTGGGAGTTTGCCCAACTGGTCCACATGTGTTTTGTGGACCTGGAGAAGGAATTCGTCTGTGTCCCCCATGGTGCCTTGTGGGCAGGGGCAGAGCCAGACTTTTAACATTGGGGGGGGCCAGAGGGGGGCCAAGACTGTCTCAGGGGGTCCACAAACTATGAGAATGACTTTGTTTCTCTAACAATCAGTTTCTAACTGTTACCTATTTTTAAGTACATACCAAGTACACAGGAGATGGGATTTGCTTATATAATTTGCAGTTTATTAACAATGTAACACTCAATCCTCAATCCTGTCTCAATCCTCAATCCTGCCATCACGCATTCCCTGGTGGAATGCGTGATGGCAGGATTGATGGCAGGATTGCCTGAGAAAGCCTTGGGAGCCTCCTCCCCCCCGGAGGAGCAGGAGGAGGTGTCTGGGGAGAGGGACGTCTGGGTGTCTCTGCTGAGTCTGCTGCCACCGCGACCCGGTCTCGGATAAGCGGAAGACAACAAGTACGAGTACGAGTCAGCTGGTTCTGTAAACACCTGTTTTATTTGCATCACTACTAAGTGTCAGAACAGCAGCCTACCTCAAAGTTGCTCTTTTTTTGGTTTATTCATCATGTATTTATAAACTAAAGATTTAGTGCTTTTCTAAAACGAGTCTCTGCATCTGATGGAGGGTGAGGCTGAATGGATCTATCATCATCCTCTGCCTTTTTGGCTCTGTGGCTGAGTTTCTGGTCTAAGTTCTGTGATACACTCTGACTGTGAATCTCTGCTAGTCAGTGCATAACAGAACTTTGTCCCGGTCCTGAAAACTCTTCTGTAGCACAGATATATGCATGGATTAGGAAGTGTGATTTATGTTGGAGTTTTTCCTTTTTATAAAAGTGTCACTTATCTCCTCCTGAAAAGGGATAAAACACAGCTGTTTGAAGAACAAACTGGAGTAAATACCCAGAAGTGATTGCTTCCACCAGTGGAGAGAAGAACCCCCTTTAACTGAAGGAGAGCTCCAGCAGAAGCAGTCTGGGTGGATCTTTTTCAAGCAGTTTGCTAGAGATTCAAACAAACACATAAACTCTTTAAGAGGAAAACCTGTTGTAAAAAAGAAGAAAAGAATTGTAGAAGTAATGGAACACAATCATGGAGCAATATGTGATCTAGAGATTAAAGATGTCTGTCCACAGCCTAAGCTTACAGATGAATAAAAAAAAAGTTTAGAGCCAAGTACCAACTTTAACCAAACAGACAGATTTCAGGCATAACAGGGACAGAGCATTTTAACATGAGAGGAAGCTGGCTTAGAAATCTTTAGAACCTGTTAACTGGCAGCCTGAGAATAAAAATCTCTTATCTTTTATGTGCCTTATGCCATGAGACAGTTCTCTAATGGAAAAGGCTAGCTTTACCTGGATAATAACGTCTTCATTGACACAATGGCCAGGTGTGGTCGAATGTAACTGGAGCTCTTAAATTAAATTCCCCTAAGGAAAAAATGAACAATGTAAGTTTTAAAAACCCCTTTTTTTTGTGTTTTGCAAAGGAACCTTTCCATTTTTTCCCCCACCAAGTTTAAAAAAGGGGGTGTTTTTATTCCTTTTGGAAAAAAACGAGGGGGAACAGGGCTTTGTTAAGGTAAAAGTATAAACGGGTTTTTTTAGCACTTGTTTATTTCAAAAAAAAAATCTTTAATTTTCCAATTTTTAAACCAAATTTTTTTAAAATTAAGTTTGGGTTTACAACCATTTACTAGGGGCCTTTATTTTTGGGACCCCCCAAAAAAAAAAGGGGCCTTGGGTTTGGGGTTTTCGTGGGTTTACAAAGACAAAATTTTGATGCTTTTAAAAGTCTGGAGCTTGTTTTAAAAATTAAAAGGGTTTAATAAAAAATCGAAAAAACAATTTGGGAATAATGTAATTTTCATTTTTCCAAAACCCGATTTTTACTAAATTTCCCCCGGGTTTTAAACAAAGGGCCCCCGACCAGGAAAATTTCCCTTGAGTTTTGCTCCCCTTTTGCTAATTAAGAGTTCTCAGATTTTTAAAAGGGGTTCCCCTTGGTGCAAAATTTTTTTTTTTTTTTCAAAGGGTCAAAAGGGCCCCCTAAAAAATTTTTTTTTCCCAAAAGTTGAAAAGGAGTGATTGACCAATAAAACCCGGCCAGTAATCAATGATTCGGCTCTGACTATTTTATCGGAAGCTTAAGTAAAAGCAATATTTTTTAAATTTTTTAAAACAAAACCATCCCAGCATTTTGGGGTCTTTAGGGTGTAAAACCCCCACCTTTTTTTTTCCTTTTTTTTTTTTTTTTTTTTTTCAAAAAAAAAACCCCAGGGTTCTTTCAAAAGCCCCTTTCAAAACATTTTAAGTTTTTTTTTTTTTATTTTTTAATGAACAATGATTTGGGGGGGGCATTTTTTTTTAAAATTTTGGTTTTTAAAAAAAAAATTTTCCTTAATCCCCTTCCCCGGGAAACCCAAAGGTAAATTTTTGGAAAATTTTTTTTGTTTCCAATTGTTTTGGGGTTAAAAAGGGCCCCGAAAACCAAAAAGATTGGAAAAAATTTGGGTTTATTTGGGTTTTTTATAAATTTTTTTTTAGGCCCCCAAAAAAAAATTGAAATTGCCAAAATTTAGGGTGGCACCATTAAACCTTTTTTAAAACTTAGTTAAATTTTTTTTAAAATTTTTAACTTTTGGAAAGTTAAAGGCCCGTTAAGGTTTTTTATATGGGGGGGGGGGGGGGGAAAAAGGGGGGGGAAAAAAAAAAACCTTTTAAATGATTAAAGGGGAAAAAAAATTTCGTGAAAAATTTGGGAAAATAATAGGGGGGTCAGTTAATATTTTTTGATACTTCCCTTTGGTTTCCCTCCAAAACAATAACTTGGACCAAAGTTTTAAAAAAATTTAAACTTTAAAATTAAAAAATTTTTGTGCCAAAGAAAGGTTTAAAAAAAACGATCTTAGATGAATATATTTGCCGTATTACTGTTTCCAATATCATTTTTTTACTTGTAATTGTCTTGGTTTTCAGCCCAAAGTCACATTCATTACAATTGTATTTTACACTTTATTGCATCATTATAGAATCACTATTTAAAAACAGTACAAAAATACATAAAGATTATAGTTAAATTCAGTTACCAAAACAAAAAAATATTTCCAGTTTTTGATAGAAATCAGAACTTGTTCAGCAGTAGTCAAAGACAGCCAAGGCATAATTCACACATGTCAGTACAATTTCCACACTTAGTAATAATCAAAGTGCCTATGTATCAAATTAGTTGTTCTTTTTGGATATCTTATTATTTAAAATCTGTAACTAACACACTATTGAGTTGATTTTTATCTCATAGGTTTGACATCTCAATTGTGTCAGACCCAAATAATTAGTTGTTTTTGAGATGCTGTGCAGCCAGTAGATTAATCATCTAATAAGCAATAAGAACATAAACGGCAACTTCTGACATCCAAGGAAGTCCACCAAGAGAGTTTACTCCTCTAAACTGATTTCCCTTTGTTTTAGTACTATGACCCTGAGCTTTACCCCACCATAAAGGAGCAGAAGAACTTTGAGAGCAACATCTTCAGCAAAACACACAAAGCAGACAGTAAGTGTCTTTCTTTCTAAGTCTCCTGTTGTAACTTGTATATCTCACACCCTCATTGCCTTAAGTTCTACTGTATAGAGCACTCACACACATCTCCAGTGTCAGCTGTTGTACATTCTTTTGCCAGTAACCTAAAGCGGTTTTTACACTGAGCTGGTTTCTGCTGTGGAAATAAACCCTGTTAGGTGCACTGTCTTTCTGACACTGAGCTTTTGGGTGACCCTTTTCAAATTTAGCTGTTACTTTGGGAGACTTTAACCAGTTTTAGTATGATGTTCAGAGAAACCTAATCACCCGTCTATTGGTTTTATAGAATTCACAGCATTGATACCTGATCTCTCACTGCCTTGCCTGTCCCCCACCCAGTATGCCACCCTTTGTTCCAAACTCCACCTTCTGTACTCCTTTTCTGCAGCCGGTTTTCAACTTTATATCCTGCTCTCTCTTCCTTTCTCCCAGTCCACCCACCCATCTATCCATTTTTTTCCCTGCAACTCTCCAATTTCATCCTCTCATCAAGTCTCCTTCCTTGTGTAGAATTTTTGAATTATTGAAAAAAAGCATTTACCATGCCAACTATCCATTTTTTATATATCTGTAGATGAGATAGCTTTCCTAGAGGGGATGACCATCGTGTATAAGAACAGCATAGATCTTTTTTTCTACGTGGTGGGAAGTGCTCAGGAAAATGAGGTACAGTGATTTTCGCTTTTATTCATAATGCCCCTGTCAGGATTGTAGAAAAATATTCAGTACCACTCAATTTGAACCATTCATTTTCCTGGGTGGAATTGTTGTATGACATAAAATGTCAATGATTTTAATAAGAATTAAAAAATGCATAAGGGTCTCAATTATGCCAACATGCACAAATATATGTATACATTCTGTTAAATCTTAGGTTTCTGTAACCTAAGTGGTAATTTCTAAAATATCTTTATCAAGACAACACAAAGCCCTGTTGGTTTTTGGGTAGTAATCATAATTAAAGGCAGATGATATTTTTTCTTTGCCAGCATATAAAAGAGAAGTTTGACAGCAGTCATTAGAGTAATAGATACTCATAACCATAGGGAAATACAAGGAACTATGTGAACATCTAAGAAGTGTCAGCACTTTACAAAGGTCTGAAAGAAGACCCACACTGCTCCCCTTAAATGAAAGACTGGCTAGATTTGATTAGAAAGAAACCTGCCACCACCAAGGCTGGAGCCTGTCCTGAACTGAACATTGCTTAAACATCAACAACACTGTCCAGAGTGGAGCAGGTTCTACATCACTGTGGACTGAGACAGTGGCAACCAAGAAATGAGCTCTTGTTCCAAAAAATCCACCTCAAGATCAACTCAGACTTGTATCTTGCAACATAGCCAAGTTAAATGTTTTCTAGAGAAATTATAAAAGTCAGACAAGACATAAGTTGAGCTACAGGAGGTACCAACCATCCATTGTTGGTTTGAGGTGAAGTTGGGTTTTGTTACGTTAAAATCAGTTACTAATACTGTTTCATCTTACTTTCTTTTTCTATTGTAGTTGATGCTGATGTCCGTTCTGAACTGTCTGTTTGACTCCCTCAGTCACATCCTGAGGTATTTTTCTCAGATTCTTTTTTTAAAAGTTGGGAAATAATAACCTGTTCTAAAAGTATATAAATTATATCTGGCAGCATTAACAAAAGGGTTGCTGTGTACCCCTAGAGGGTTTCCACCAACCTTCTAGAGGGACAAAGCAAACATGCAGAAGGTGCTCTGGTCAGATAGGACCAATACTGAACCCTTTTGACCTACATTCATACTGTTGTGTGGTGGAAACGAGAAGCTGGTCAGAACTAATTAAGACATGGATGAAACCTAGCACAGGGGATCCTAGAAAAAAACCTGCTTGAGGCTGCAAAAGACTTGAGACGGGGGCAGAGGTTTACCTTTCAGCAGGACCACAACCCTGAACAAAGCCTCTGAATTTGCAAAGCTGCTGAAGACATGCCCCAAAAAGACTTGCAGCTGTATCTACAGTGAAGGGTTGTTCTACAAAGGATTGACTCAGAATACAAATTGATACCCCATTTCTCCAATTATTTGTAAAAAGTTTTTAAAACAGTATATCCTTTCATTTTACTTCATATTATACACTACTTTGTGTTGGTCTATCACACAAAATCCTAACAGAATCCATTGAAGTTTGTGGTTGCAATGCGAAAATGTAAAGGAATGTAAATACTTTACAAGGCACTGTTTGATGCAAAGACAAGGATGAGAAGTGTGGGGGTCATGAAGAGCAAGGAACTGCTGAAAAACACACATTTTAGATTATTCCTGTTTTTTTTGGTTCTTCAAATTTAGCAATCTGGTTTACATACTGTAACTTAAAACTGTCAGCTGTTCTATATATAAGAGTCAAAGCCCTGAAAGAGGATGTCTGTTGTGGTACTTAAGGTCAGCATTGGTGTTGAGAGCACATTTTCAAAGTCTTGATCTTGTCTTGTTCTCTGACGTACAAGACTTTTTCTCAAGATCAGTCAAGACCACAACTGCTACATCCTTTTTCTCATAAACTTGGTGTGAAAGTTCTGATTGCATTAAACTGTAACAGATAAGGTTTTACTTTGAAAACTTTAATGCTGTGACGTGTGCCTATCTGTGCCGAAGAATGAGAAAACAAGAGGGAGAAGTGTTTTCCAATGCAAATCTAGTTTTTGTCTGTGCAACACACAGAACACTAAGTAAGATGAGTCCTTCACCTCCATCTGTTGCCCCCACTCACTATGCCTACAGTGAGTGCTTTGTCGTTTAGCATATAGCTGGTTTTATTTCAACATTTGCACCAACAGCTATATTAGTATAATAACTGAAGTTCTCTTGAACAGGATATATGTCTTGAATTTGGGCTTGCCTTGTCTGATTGTGGTCTTGACTCGGTCTCTGGTTAGGTAGTCTTCATCACAAAACTAGTAAGCATTACGTATGCTTCTGTTTAATAGTTGCTTCTATTCTTCAGAAAGAATGTGGAGCGGAGGTGTTTATTGGAGAACATGGAGGGAGTTTTCCTTGTAGTGGATGAAATCATTGATGGGGGGTAAGTAAACATTTACTGAGCAATCACTTTAGCCAAAATCTTAATATAAATGTTATTTCTCAAAACTATACATTTCTGTTAGTATAGAATATTCATTAATTCACATGTTAATGTTTTCTTTCTGTTGCATTATTCTTGAGATATGTCCAAATTAATCCCATAAATCATTGTTTTTGGTTTGTTTTGGTTGTTTTCTTCTGTTTCCAGGGTTATTTTGGAGAGTGACCCCCAACAGGTCTTACAAAAGGTCAATTACAGGGTAGGAAGGCTAAAAATCATTGTGAATCATATCCATTTCAATGTTTTTAACTATATGAAAATGGAATAGTTTATCTTGTTTTAAAGGACTTTGCCAAGATTGGCTATAGTTGCCCACATTGTTTTCAGTGGCTTCCTGCCTCACCTTTCTGTCTCTCCTTCTACCTGTCTTTCCTGTTCTGATTGGTGTCAGCATATGTCTGAGCCAGCCTATGGCTTCGTCCTGTTTGATTACATCACCGGTAACCTAGAGGCACAAACAGACAGGAGCCAGCTGCTGTAGACAGTCAGACAAACCCAGGGTGAGAGAGAGATGGAGGGAGCTCTCAGGGAAGACAGTGAGCTGGAAAGAGAGACTGACTGAATGAGTGTGAGATGCAGAGAGTTGGGGGCTGTAGGGGCTTTAAAGAAAACAAGATTATAT
Source organism: Crenichthys baileyi (assembly GCA_036173005.1). Taxonomy (NCBI): domain Eukaryota; kingdom Metazoa; phylum Chordata; class Actinopteri; order Cyprinodontiformes; family Goodeidae; genus Crenichthys; species Crenichthys baileyi. Next base: position 139,068 of record JAHHUM010001290.1, read on the forward strand.
GAATGCACGTTGAGAGCATGCAGACTGACCCTCTGATTGACCTAGATCAAAGTTTTTAAGCTTTATTGAAACATAACTGTGCAAATGTCACCACCCACCATCCATCTAATAATGATGCCTCTGGACTGACTGAGAGTCTTCTAACCCCACAGCCATACCATTAGCATGCTAAAAACACTAGTTTAAAGTGTCTCTGGAAAACTGTAGGGGAAACTGCTGTCATACATCTAATGGTGCGTGTTCTGCTTTGCATTGGCACTATGTGCTTGAAGTGTTACTTTTGCATTTTTCCTTTATTCACATGTTAATGTTTTCTTTTACAGGCTGATGACAACCCATTAACTGAACAAAGTGTGGCCCAGGTAACTCACACAGCTGATCAAGCAACATTACTGCTGTTCATATGGTTATAGAAGGGGATATGATATGTTATATTATTTTATATATTGTCTTAGATATGCAGTAGAACACCATGCAACAATGCCATTCTAAGAGATGAGCCTTGCTTCTTTATTCAAGTTATTCCCAATAACTCAACACAAACAGAAAGGGATTAATACGAAACGTATTTAAAAATTCAATAGAAAAATGTTCTGGTACTGACCTTCCTGTTAAAACTCCTCTGATACTAAAGTTATCGTCTAGAAACCTTTTATCGCAGGGTTGCATGGGGTCCGGTGCCCATCTCTAGCAATCATTGGACGAGAGGCAGGATACATCTTGGACAGTTTGCCAGTCCGGGGCAACACAGACACACAGGAGAAACAACCATGCACACACACACACACACACACACACACACACACACACACATCTAAGGACAATTAAACGAGACCAATGAACCTAATAGTCATGTTTTTGGAATGTGGGAGGAAGCAGGAGTACCCAGAGAAGCCACACATGCACGAGAAGAAAATGTTGAACCTCTACTGCAGTTTCAGGTATATGGGGGCATAGAAAAATGCTGTATCTACTATATTTATGAGCATGTGCTATATTCAGGTTACCACTAAGATGTGTTTTGGTCATACTTCAACATGTACACAGACTGACAACCTTACATACAAATACACATACAAACTCTTTTTTTCTGATTTGGAAGACAACCAAATTCCATCACTAATGAATAAGACCTACACAGAGTATAGGGCTGAAAGCTCACTGTACAGGATGAGTTCTGGCTTTTCCGCAACAGACTCCACATTTGCTGAGTTTCATACTATCTCGCATAACAGCACAAACAGGCTCCAGCGTGAATGCATGTTGTTATAGGACAATAAGGGCTGATTATTCTTAATCACTGCAACTTTTCAGAGACTAATATTTTCCCCTGATTTCTTAGCTGTGATTAAAAACACTTTTGCATGACTTTTTCATCTTGTTTGTTGTAGTCTGTGTATTTTTTTTATTATGTGTACTTAAGCTCGAAGTTTCTGTTTGCTTTAACCTTAACAGCACCTAACGGAGAAGCTGGCACTGACCACCAATGTAAGTGTAATGTCTTTACAGCAAGCCAGTATTAAAGCTGTATTAGTCAGAGCTGCTGGCTTGGCTACTCTTTACCATCTCTCTAAATATTTCCAAAGGCTTGTTGCTTGACACTTTTTTCTCTTAGGTTTTCCAAGTAATTTCAAACTCTATACATGCAGTGATATACAGTTGCTCTAAAAAGTCTACACATCCCTGTTGAAATGACACTCCGTGATTTAAAAAATGACGCCACAATAAACTATTTCAAAACTTAATGTATTATTTCTGTACAATTCAGCTGGAAAACAAACATATCTGTTAAAAGAACAAAATAAAAATGTACACGTAAAAAGGCACATTTTGCTTTACTTTCAGAATGACTTGATGGTATCTCCTACTTTACCTGTTCTACTCGATGTTGAGGGCGTCTCTTTTCCACAGATGACCCTGTGGATTTTCTGTTGTATTTAATTCAGTGCTCTGGAAAGGCCATTTCAAAACATACATTTTCTCCTGTAGAATGATTCTTCTGTTGATTTGGTTTTATACTTTGACTCACTGTGATGCTGCAAAAAAACCCTCTTCAGCTGTAGGCTTTGAGCCAATTATTAATAACTTCATCCACTTTGACCAAAATCTCAACTCCATCTACAGAATAAAATAACTCCAGAGCATGATGCTAAAGAAATCTGTGGTGCAACCCTGCTACATAGTCCAGGCATAAGGAAAACATATAAGAAGATTATCACATGTAGAACACAACTAGTACTAACCAGAAATTCCCACAGGTCCTTCAGTGTTGCTGCCAGGCTCCTGGCAGCCTCCCTGAAAAGTCTGACTCATGTTTTCAGCGGTTTTGTAATAATGCAATTGCTGTTTTTTGTACTCTTGTCCTGACTGAAATCTTTGTACATCAGATATTTTTGAACCGTTTTAACCTCTCTACAAACTGTGACATCAGTTGAAGGATGTAAAGTCAGAAAAATCCTACCAGGGAAGCTAAACGTTTAGCTTATGTTCATCAGAGACATGATAACTCAAGGCAGGTGTGAAGTAAAATCAAATGTTAAATCAAAAGCTGCTTTAACAAAGTATTAATTTAAGGATGTGCACATTTATACAAGGAGGTCACTGGATGTTATTCATACCGCTTTTCCAACCATGGCAACTTAAACTATTCTGTAAACATCTTCCACAAGGTTTAGGAGTGTGTTCATAGTTTGAGAAAACCAGAATTGCAGCCTCTGTTCTAATTTATCCCGAAGGTGTTCAAGGAGGTTGAGGTCAGAACCAAACTGACACCAAACTTTATACACCTGCAGCCATGGAAGTTATTGGAACGCTGGAATTCATTGAGGAGCCAGCAGGCAATAGGCAGAGTACATCCAGGCTGCCAGTCCATTACTTACATTCTGTTTACATCTTAATCTATGCATAAACACCACAGATATTTCAGATGGGTCTGACTGAATATCACTGTATACTTGCTGCCTGTTAGTGTTAAATTAACACACCGCACCCTCTGCTGACGAAGTCTAGAACAACATCCCCACTGATGACGATGCTACTTATTTGAAATTTGCTGCAGTCCTCCTGACGTCCTCTTAAAATCTCTTTTCTGTCTCACAATGTTTCCACTGAGCCGATGGGGGGGGGGGGGGGGGGGGGGGGCATTAGTAGTAGAAGTAGAAATAATAGCAATTATATATTTTTTAATTCAATCTGTTTCTGTTCATGTTTGTTCAGACATGAAGGCATGAAGCTACAAAGGTTCTAAACATGTTGCCTGACCTCTTATGGTAGAATTCTGGTACTGCATCACTGTTCGGTTCCTTAAGATGGCTTGTAAAAAATTTTATTTTTATAGAATTTTTATCTCCCTCTCTGTCCTTTTTTAGGTTCTGCAGTCGGCTAAGGAGCAAATAAAATGGTCCATTCTTAAATGACCTGAGAAGAAGCAAAATAAAAGAAAAAAATGGATGATTTGTCAAACGATCTCTAGTAAATATTTTATGTCTCTAAGATATTTTTCTAGATCCATGTGGGCAGGTCATCAGCAGACTGTCAGCCTAACCTAACTAATGAGTCAGTAAATATGTTTTTTTCTGGTCTGTCTGTGTGACGGTAATTTGTTACATTTTGTGTGACGTGTATTTAAGGTTTATTTTGTTTCGTCGTGTTTTTCTTTACGAATGATGGTAGCAGTGGGGACCTGAAAATGAAAAAAATGTAGCAAGCCAAATGGCGCTGCTGGTTATTAAAGGGATAACCAGGTTGCAAATGGAAAACGGCAAAAGAGAAACTGATATTTTCAGTTTTTTTATTTACCCACTGTCACACAAGCATGTCCACTGCTACTTATTTTACAGAATAAGAAACACAATAATAGCACAAATATTCAGAATTATCATTAAAATTTTGTTTAAAAATTTTAAACTGAAACTTAACTTTCCAAAAGGAAGTTTTGAAAGTAATACGATTCTGCTTTAACATTGCTCCAATAGCCTTCTTAAACAGCAGTAAGTTTGTATTTTTAAGAAACGGAGAATTTGTGAAGAAATCTTTACTATGAAACCTAATGACACTAACCAAGTTTGCTGACAGGCTGTTAAGGAGACAACAGTTTGCAGCACAGATGCACTGAACAAAACATGCAAAACTAAAATTTCCCTTTTTTTTTGATAAGTGTATAAATTGATTTTTGATGTCGAGAAGAAGGTAAGCCTGGAAATTTGTTAGTGTTACAGAGAATGTGTTGTTACTTTTACAGTGAGAACTTGAGATGTTCATATATAATAAATATTTTCATAGTTGAAAGTGTAAAAATGCCAAAGACTTTTTGGGGGAGGGGGAAGTTATTGAAACAAGCTAATTTTATCTGCTGTTGGTGAGAATAATAAAAAAAATCTTATACTAGTTTCAGTCTCCTGTCTTTGTCTGTTTTTAGTATTCATTATTTTTTGCAGGATAGTTTGTGAAAACTTTGAAAGATCTGCAAAAACACAAACATTAAGAGCAGGACACGTGAGGCCTCTCGGCCAATCAAATTTAAATCCCCAGAAGGTTGTGAATATTTATGAGCAGTAAGGACCAATTAGAACCAGGGGGTTTGTTATTGGCTTAAGGATGTAATGTCAGTCAACACGTGATTAGGGTACTCCAGCCAATAATCTGTTCCGCTTTCACTTCTCTGTGATCTGATTGGGTGGGTGTATCACCTTCCTGAAAATGATCCTACAAAACACCCAAAATAATCTATTAGTTATAGATTAAAAGTGGAATAAAATCCTAGTACATAGCAAAAAATTAAATGGTAAAAAACTATTGTAGCAGGTAATATTGGCTGAAACAAAAAATGTTCAGTATTTGGAAAAATGACTAAACATTTTCATCTCAACAATTGTGATTTTACTTATATTAAATGCACTTATTTCTTTTGAAAATGTCACTTTTCCAAAAATGCTTGAAATTTTGATAGGTTCTTGTAGATTATAGCAAATGAAGATGTCGTATATAAAGACATGTTATTTTGCAGAGTTACTGCTGTTCAGAAAAGGCCCGCCCTCTCTTTTCCCTTTTTCTTCTTTCTGTAACAAAGTACATGCGAAAAACACAGAAAGTAAAATCTAAATGTAGTGTGTGCACACATTTCCTTGGAGGTCTGCTTCTGTCCTTTAGGAAGTGGAAGAGTATTGCTCCATATAAAAACAGTAAAGGTTAGAAATGTACAATTGTTGGACAAAAACATTATTGTACCGGAGGATGTAGAGTTTCTTACAGTCATGTATTACTGATCAAACAATGATCTCACTTTCTGGCTTTGTTTTTATTTAGTTCCTCAATTCCACCCAAAAACTGATCCAGTGGGCGCAGTGTAAACCCACCTACAAATACCTGTGTTTTATCTACAGTTACTTTTTACTAATGATAAAGAAGATAGAAGAACATCAAAATGCAAATTTTGTGCCATTAATTTATTACATTTCACCAAAAATGAGAAGCTTAGTAAACTGCATTGCTTTAAAATATTTAAGTATTTTTAACCTGACTTTAACCCAATTTGTTCCCAGTTTCAGGAGCCTTTTATATTTTGATTAAAACAAAATCGGTGCTGATCTGTTTTGATGCTTCATTTCACAGAACAGGTGGAGGCACACATCCTGTTGTTATACCAGGTTAGATGGAGAGATGCAGTAAACATAAATTTTCTTGCAAAGATTCTCAGTTGTATTTCGGTCTAGACTTTGACTGGACCATTCTAGCACAGGATATGCTTTGATCTAAACTAGTTCATTGTAGCTCTGACTGTATGCTTTGGGTCATTGTAGTGCTGGAAGGTGAACCTCTGCCCGAGTCTCAACTGTACTATAGGCTCTAACAGGTTTTCTTCCAGAATTGTCTTGTTTTTAGCTCCATCCATCCTCTCTGCTAAGTAATCCGCTCTACACGCTGCCACCACTATGTCTTATAGTGGAAATGGTGTGTTTGAGGTGATGTGCAGTGTTGTAAGCAGGCCAACAGGTTTTATTTTGGTCTTATTTGAGCAGAGCACCTTCTTCCATATCTTTGCTTTGTCCCCTATACTGCTGAGTTTTTTTTTTTTTATATAGAGCCAGTTCACAACACATGTCGTCTCAAGGCGCTTTACAAAGCCTGTTTAATCGAATGGTAAATGCCCTGTACTTGTATTGCGCTTTATCAAGTCCCCAGAGACCCCAAAGCGCTTCACACTGCATTCAGTCATCCACCCTTCATACACACATTCACACACTGACAGTGGTGAGCTACATTGCAGCCACAGCAGCCCTGGGGCACACTGACAGAAGTGAGGCTGCCATACACAGGTGCCACCAAGACCTCTGACCACCATCAGTATTCATGGTGGATACTGATGGTGGTTTGAATCATACAGATTTCAAGTCAGGTCCATACATTCAGATTCAGTTTATTATTCAAATTGGTTAAAAGTTTTTCTATCAAAGGAAGCCCAGCAGATTTCATCCAGTCAGTGACTTGCAGCATTCACTCCTCCTGGTTGAGCATATAGAGACAGTGGCCAGTCACTTGCATTGACTTTGCAGCATTCCCTCATGCTGAGCATGCATGTAGCAACAGTGGAGAGGAAAACTCCCTTTTAAAAGGAAGAAACCTCCAGCAGAACCAGGCTCAGTGTGAGCGGCCATCTGACATGACCGACTGGGGGTTAGTCAGAACAGAACAGAGACACAAAATCCAGGAGCACTTTCTGGTAAAACTATAATGGTTATAGCTCCTTTAGAGGCTTCATCTAGCAGAAAAAGACAGCTAAGCAGATTAACTCTGAACCAGTTTATAGTCTAGAGTAAAGTCTAGAGTATGAAAGAGACCACATACAGTTAGTTATAGTAGAAGCTCAGCCAGTAGCTATGTCTAGGAGAGTCAGGGTTAAACACTGAAAGACAGAACCAAATGTATCATCTGTATAAGGTGAGCATTAAGTTGTTGTCCGTGAGGCAGACTATAAATGGGAGCTGGTTCCACAGGAGAGGAGCCTGATAACTGAAGGATCTGCCTCCCATTCTACTTCTAGAGACTCTAGGAACCACCAATTAACCTGCAGTCGGTGAACGATGTGCTCTGCTAGGAACATATGGAACAATCAGATGGAGCTAGATCATTAAGGGCTTTATATGTAAGAAGGAGAATTTTAAATTCTGTTCAGGATTTTTTTTTTTTTTACATGTCCTGTCTGACAGAGAAGCACTAAATTGTTGTCTGAGTGCCAAGAAGAAGTCCAACGGATTTCCTTTAGAGCATGAAAAATGCATACAAGGATAACCTGAGAAAATACAAATGATGACTTCTGCGTACTGGTCTGGAGCCTCTGGAGATTATTGTGCAATGTTGGGTGCTTTATAAAATAAAGATCTTAATGGACAACCTTGAGTATCTTCTTCACAAGACTGTCACAACAACAACAGAGTTTCTTCAGTCAGAGGCTTTCTCAGATCCACTGTAACACAGAACACTAGAGGAGATCTTTCCTGCCTTCAGCAATCACTATCTCTAATGACTCTTTAAAGAAACTTGGAAAGTATGAGTTTCAACAACATTTAATTTCTCTTTGGGATTGATAACATTTTTTTGTAAGATTTTTGTTACGACACTAGTGGCCTTTATTTTCATAATTTTAAAGTAGGCAGACATTAAGTGGGGTGAATAGAGAGGAAGCACATGCTGCACACATCACTGTGGTGGCGACTTGAACCAGGGACAGCTGTGTCGAGGACCGAAGCCTTCATATATGGGTCACGTGTTCTACCACTACGACACGCCATAAAGTATTTTTGAATTGAATTGAACAGCTGCCATCAATAACTTTTGATAACTGACAAGGAACAGTGGAGAAATTTTGCCTCGCTCTTTTGTTGCAGAAAGGTTTTAATTGAGCAACAGTGGAGATTTTTCAAGCATGAATGTTTTATTACACTATAGCAACCTAATCACATTTTTCCGGGCTTTGACTAGACCACTCCTAAACCGTTCTGTTGTTTTTGCAATTGAGAGGTGGAATTATTGTCTTGCTGTATGGCCCTGGTGTGCTTGAGCATAAACCCTAAACTAATGGTCGTACATTCTCCTTCAGGCGCATGTTCTAGAAAGCATAATTCATGGTTCCATCAATAAAGCCACCCAGGACCTAAAGCATCAATGCAACCCCAGAGCATCAAACTACCACCACCTATTTAAATGTCAGATAGATGTTCATTTTCTAAAATGTGGTGTTAATTTTACACTAGTTACAACAGGAAACACACCTCACATGTATTTGGCAAATTTAAGACGGGCTTTTGTTCTTCTTTTTGGTCAGCACTGTTTTTGGCCTTAGGACTCTCCTATGAATGCTATTGTTGTCCAGTCTCTTTCATATTGTTAAGTCTTGAACTCTGACCTTATCTAAGGCAAGTGAGGCAGGCACTGCTTAAGAGTTCTTTTGTGACCTCCAGGAAGAGCCGATGCACTTATCGAGGAGCACAATGGCCAGCCTATCACTCCTGGGAAGGTTCACCACTGGTCCATGTTGTTTCCATTTGTGGATAATGATTTTCAATGTGGTTTTCTGGAGCCTCAAAGACTTAGAAATAGTTCTGTTTCCCTTTCCAGACAGATAGATAACATAAAATGGTAAATGGACTGAATTTATATCGCTTTTCCAGTCATACAAACCATTCAAAGCATTTTACACTAACTCCACAATCACCCAGTGACACTCACACTCACACATTCACACACCAACACGCAGATCAGTAGGCAACTTTAGGTTAAGTGTGTTGCCCACGGGCACATTGACATGTGGTAGGAGGAAGCTGGAAGAAAATCTACAACTTTCATATTACAAAACAACTACTCTTTCCACTGAGCCACAGTCCCCTCAGTGACTATCTGTTCTTGAATTTAGATCGGCTCATTATGTTGCTTTTCAAGATCTTTTAGCCTATTTAGTGTTGTCATACAGGGTCTAAGTGATTTATTTATTCTAAAGGTCTGGCTGAAATCAGGTCTGTGAGACTAGCAAAAATGTGGTTAATCACAATTATTTTGATTAGGTAAAGTGACAGTAACTTTTTCACTCTGGGCTAGGATAGTTGGATAGGTTTCTTTCCCCTAATAAATCCATCCTTCCAGTGTCTTTTCCTGCTTGTCCTTGCAGGGTTGCAGGCAGGTGGAGGGTACTGATGCCAATCTCCAGCATTCATTAGGCCTCCATCCATCCATCCATGGATGTGTATGTGTATATATATATATATATATATATATATATATATATATTGTCCATCATTACGATCATCTTTTCCTTCAGATGGTCTAGTTAACACCAGAGCAGGGTTTTGCATTGCTTTTTACTGTGCAGCTATCACGTCATGTTGGAAATTCCTTTCTATTTTTCAATAAAAAAAACAACTTTGTTTTAAAGATACAGAAACAATTTTTACAAAATTTTACAGAAATAATCCTTAGACACTTCACAGATTAAGGAACATAACAGCTGCCAATCAGTCATCATCCAGTACATTCTGTTTGACCATGAGTCCTTTGGTTTTATTTAGCAGTTTATATCGCACAGTCAGAATGTCTGCCTGCTGTTATATGTATTGGAGTCAGGCCCACTTCCATTGGCTGGATGCATAATTCTAATGTAGCAGCTGATTGGTCAATGTGGTGACAGTGATTGATTGGGCTGCTCGTGATTGGTTCATTACACTGTGACTTCACCAGCTGTGGGTTGGATGTAGGAGAAAGAGAGAGGCAGTATGTGTTCATTCATGCATAAGTACAAACATGTAGGAGGGACAAAAAAGATAGAGAGACCTTGCCCAAACATTGGAGAGAAAGAGAGAGAAAGTGAGAGAGAAAAGTAGAAGTGGGTGGGTGGAGCCAGAACTGGGATTCTCTCTCTCTCTCTCTCTCTCTTTCTCTGTGTGTGTGTGTGTGTTCGCTTGTTTGTTTGTGTGTGTGAAGATAAAAAGAGTTATGGAATTACAACATACTGTGAACTGGCTAAATGCAGACTGATTAAAATTATGAGATCTTTGCCTATATCTGTTGTGGGTTGTACTTCAAAATATAAGTTTGATTATATTTTGCTTTGCTTTTATAAAATTAAACACCTAGATGGTTTTAGCGTGTTTGAGCACTTAAAGCCCTTTCTACCTCCATTGTGGAACAGGTTCCAGCAACCATACTGAGGTGTTTGTATCTTTTTCACAACCTTGAAGGTCTGGTTATACGTTATATAGGAGTTTTTACCAGAAACTATTATTACAGCATTTCCCTCTTCACTGATGTAACCTCCTGACTTTCAAGTTGACCTCCCTTGTTCTGGCAGAACATTATGGATAACAACCAAGAATAACTTGAGACATTATTTAACAATGCAAACATAGTGTCGAGACTGATTAAATGCTTTGTAAACTCTGTTATGAATGATTGTCCTGCCTTTGTTGCTGTAATATAAACTTCATTCCAAAAGCAATATTGTAACCTCATAGAGACATTTCAGCTTTTCATTAGGCTCCTCTTTGCTCGGCCAAATGATCTGCCTGCAAAGTCTCACCTTTAATTTCATGTGGAAATGTAATTATGTTATTCTTCTACAGCGGGCTCCAGCTGGAACACTGGCTGTAAAAATTAATTAGCATCTTCAATGTGCCAAGTCGCTGACAACAAGAGGAGTCCAGTGACAGCACAAGAGTCCCTGCCAACAACAGCAGGCAGCTGCAGCCTCCAGAAAACTCCAGACAGAGCTCCCAAAAATCAGGACATCTCCAGAAACCCCAGATGTGAACACCAAGACCTTCTATAAAGAAGTAGCTGTATTTTTTGGAAAGCTTCATCAACTCCCTAAGCAGTGCATTATATGCTGGGCTTGCAGCTAAAAGGGGGATCTCTTTCAAAACATAATAGTTAAGCACCTATAGTTCCTTACTAGCATTGCTTAGGTTAAAATAGTAAGAAAAAAGTGACCAAGAATTAACTGGGTTTTCTGCAGAGTGTTTTATTTGATCAGAATCAGGAACGTTCTTGAGACTGGTGTGCAAAATGCTTATAAAATGTAAAACTATTGAATTGTTTTTCTTTGGTAAGATAGAGAAATGCTCAAAAGTGGAGAAGTGTTTTCCTCAACATGTCATGTTTTCTTTTACTTATTACCTGATATTTTGGTGACATTATTAAAAGCTCACCTCAACCTAAAACACTTTACATTAAGTACTTCAAAAACATTCAAACATTTAGTGGTATCTTTTCACATCAGCAGGAAAATCAAGAAAATCAAGAAACTTAAAAGTAAACATTTCAGCATGGGGCAACAGAACACTGAGACCCAGTGTTTTTCATTGATCATACTTGTTAAATCAGCCTGCACAGTGCTACATGACTGGCACAGTTACAGTATAAACCTGATCGTAGAAACTAAAACCACCAGGCCCCATCAGGGAGCTCCACCCAGCTCAAAGCTCCAATCATTCATCATTCACAAAGCACATGGCCTCTATAGAGCTGAACTGCATGGTTCCCTTATAAACAAATACCAACAAAATGAATAGAATGCAGACTTTGGCTGAAGCAAACTGAGGATCTGCTCATGCTAACATCTGGATGAAGTTCATTTGTGTTCCAAACAAACAAAAAAGGCTCAGGGTTATATTGTCATATATGAATATATCATTAAAATACTGATATGTCAATCTTTGCACTTGGCATCACACGAGGGATTTTCTGAGTGTGTCTGTGTGTTTACTAAAGAAAGACACTATCAGGGTCAAAGGTTTAAACTCAACTTTCTGTTCCACTCAGTTTGATTTAAATGTAACCCTAGCTTATATACTGCTTCTAACAAACAGTCCCGGGTGAACTTGTTAGTGTCACACAAACATACTTTATAAATGATTCCTCTGCACTTGAAAAAACAAACGGGTTCCATGCTGGAGAAACTCAAAACCAGCCAACAGAAAAACACACAGAAGCAATTAGCAGCAGAGGAACCATTTATCCCAGTGTGAAGGTAAACAAGCAGAGACAGGTAGGTGATTAGTAGAAAATTGGGTGTGGACAGAGGGGCTGGTAAAGCTGGAAAGCAGGAGAGTGTTCTGGGTTAACATTTTAATGTTCCTATATTTTTTTTTCTTCCTATATACCCCTTAAGTCATTCATTTGGTTGCTTTTTCAAGTCACATTTCACTCCTTCAAATCAAATGCTGCAGATTGATCTTGAAATAATCAAATCTGATATTTTACCTTGTCTTCAATTATAGCATGTCATGTGTTACTTATGTAGTTTAATATTATTATTTTATTTTAGTTCATAACTTATTGCTTTTTTTAGAATAATTTTAGAGTTTTTTTTTACATTGTATTGTAGCGTCAGAGTATTTTATATGGGCAATACAATGACTAATTTGGACCACAGGGTGGTGCCAAAAGCCAAGATCAGTAGTCGCTATGGGTGCCTACAGAAAAAGAAGTGTTTCCATCTGTAACTACATGTCAATAATGCCAACAGCAGCAAGGAAGACATTTCAGGACATTAAGTTAATAGTTGCACTGAAAGGAAGAAAAACTTTAAGCAAATGAAAAGTGTATGAACCTACTGAATTGTCCCAGTTTTTGGTTAATTTAAGCACAAAAACCTAAGTTGTGTTCATAGTCAAAACCAAGATAAAATTGTTTTAGTGCTTTATTTGCCATTCAATGAATGTTGGGTGGTGGCACAGTTGTTATCACCATTGCTTTGTGCGGAGTTTGCATCTTCTCCACCTCTATGTATGGTTTCTTCACTGCCATTCTAGCTTCCTCCCACCATTCAAAAGCATGCATTTACTTAGCTAATGTAAATCTATACATCATTGGAATTCATACTACAGACAGCACTACTAGAGACGAAACAGTGACAGAAACGATAAGCGAATCTTGACCATTTTGTTTTGTACAAAGTTTAAAGTAAAATTAATTTACTGATTTAAATTTAGGTAAAGGTTTTGTTATCACATTTTTATATGTCATTCAGACAGCGATGGTGCCTGGTTTAGCTCCGCCCATGTGAAATGTGTCGAACATAAATCCACATATGCCTTCTTGCCACTGTTTCTTAGTGATTGTCCCAATGGCATTTAAAATGTGCACACACACACACACACACACACACACACACATATATATACAAAACCCCTCTGAATAGTCCTGCTTGTCTGAAATCACCATAGCATATATAGAACAAAGGGGAAGTGGTGGGCCTCTTTGGTTGGTTGAGGAATGATTTGACTGACATTTGGTTGCAGCTGGTTTAAATGTGTGAGGATTGTGGTGCTTTAAAGTAGATTTTGTGTTCTGTGAAGAGGAGAGCCAACTTGACAGAACAACAAATATACTGTACATGGCCAAAAGAAATAAAAACTACAGATTTATCTGATAAACCAGCTATACGATGAAATGTTGATTTATTAAAGTATCATAACAAAGTCTTTCTGAAATGTGAAGGGGAAAAATACTAGCAGAACATTGTTTTTTTTTTTTACCTAATGGCTAGAATTTCCATTTGAGAGTGCTGGTTAAGTGGGTCCTTTCTTCATGGAGTCTTCATGTTCTGTTTGCATGTGTGGTTTCTTAAGATCGGACATTACAACTCTAAATGACTATATTTCACTTTCTAAAATAAATCTAGTCGAAGTCATGTTTTTGGAAGGTGTTGGAATAATTTGTAAACTTATGTTAACACACATGTACAGGTTGAAAAAGTCTCCACTTTTCAAAGTTTTAAATGAATGAAAAGACAAAAAGAAGTTTAGCCTGTATTTGCTGATTCTCTGTTGCTCCAAGTTGTGGCCATTTCTGAAACAAAAAGTCACTTTTCTGAAGCTTGTACTTTCTTTGTTGGCAAATCTAAACGTTGATTTGTTCTTCTTGTGCGTCAGTTGTTGAGACTTTGGAGCTTGGAAGTGACACTGCAATTAAAGGTAAACTTGTAACATGAGTGAGGTAGTCCTAATGACCATACACTACAATAATCCATCTATCTATCCATACATCTGTCCATCTCTCCATCCATCCATCCATCCATCCATCCATCCATCCATCCATCCATCCATCCATATATCCATACATCCGTCTATACATCCGTCTATACATCCATACATCGCCTTCCATACATCCATACATCCAACATGTCTCATGATCATAGGTGAGGACCGGAACATATCTGGACCGAAAATTAGATACCTTTGCTTTTTACCTCAACTTTTATTTACAACAACAGAACAGAGAAGCAGCTGTATGTTAGCAGACAGGGCCAAAGACCAGACTGTCAATCTCCCACACCATCATAACAACACTTGTGAAAAAGACACCAGGATACTTGAAATCTTCTGTTAGAGGCAGAGACTGAAATTTTTAAGACCTTTAAATTCTACTCTATATAATGACCTCCTTTACTCCACACATTTGTTAAATATTAGAAGAACTTTGTTAAAGTTTTAAAATAGCTGGTTTGAGTCAGGTCTTAAAAGTCCATGAGTAAAAGCTTGGATAATATATGGAATATAATATTCATAAAATTCATTAACAGACACAGTATACAGTCTTGCTAGAAAGAGAGTATGACTCTTTTTAATTTTAGGGTTTACATATTTAGTTTGTATCCAGTTTTGTTAGGGTTTGTGTTTTTCCATTCCTAATTCCATGCATCCATCCAATGTCTTCCACATGTCCAAGATCGGATCATGGAGGTACCAGATGCAGGAAGAAAACCTAGACATCATTTTCTGCCCTCTCCACAAGGGACCACAAGGGACACAATATTCATTCACAGGGCAACAGCAGAGATGTGAAAATGATGTAATTCCCCCGCCCCGCCACTAGTTGGCGGTATGTTCTTAGAAACTTAACAACACTTCCTGCTTACAAAATGGGGAAGAAAATGAGCACTTTCTTGGAGAACTGTCAACGGATTCAAAAGAATCATCAGCACAAGTAAGTACTCTGCAATTCGCCATTGTTATTGTTGATAACTTGTTGAAAACGTGCTCTGTTGTCGTGTGGATGAACAGTAGAAACGCAACTAAACTTTTCCACTTTCACCAGAAAAAGTTATTGTGTAAACAGGGCCTAAGAGCGTATCACATACTGTATTTTGAAGGAATATCAAATTTGTTGGCATTCCTAACCCAGAATAGATAGACTGTGGCTCAATCAGGAATGTAGTCATCTACAATCCAAAGACTGGGGGTTTGACTCAAGTTTCCTCCTGCCATGTGTCAATGTGCCCGTGGGCAAGGCACTTAACCCCATGTTGCCTACTGATCTGTTTACTGGTGTATGAATATGTGTGCGTTAGTGAGAGCATTGAGTGAATGTGGCTGTAGTGTAAAATGCTTGAGTGGTCATATTGCCAGAATAGCGCTATAAATTCAGTCCATTTGCCATTTATCCCTTTATCCCTTTGAGACAGGCCTGGGGTAAAGCCTGCAGAGAAGCACCTGATGGGTAAACCCGGCACAGTCCAAAAATTCAGCAAGATGCCACATCGATATGGGCCTTCTACCTATTCTTTATTTATTTGATCTGGACAGTGCACATTAATGAACAATCATATACAAATTGTACAATAATTGTAAATGTGCTAGGTAAGATAAGCATTCTCTTACATTTGTTGGCAGACTGTTTCAAAACTGACCTCCTGACCTCCTTTGGACAAACGGTACTGACAGTACCATTTGTCCGAATTTTGTTCTTCTGTGTGGGATCTTAACATCTTTTCTAGAAGAGGATCTGGTGGTGAGACCCGTCACTGGTTTAACTTCAATTTTTGTTTTGTAAATAAGGCAGCAATTTTTTTAATTATTGAATTTTTGAAAATTGAGCATTTTGTTTTCTCAAGAACATTGCAGTGATAATGTGACAAAGACTTTCGATCTAAGATTTTGAGGGACTTTTTAAAAAGGATTTCCATAGTCTTTCAGTTTGTTTCTTCAGTAACTGACCAGGTTGTGAGACAGCTGTCTATATAAGACGACATGTGTTGTGAATTGGCGCTATATAAATAAAACTGAATTGAAATGAATTGAATTAAAAATATCACTGAATGTAAAAAACATTTTTGCTGAATTTATTGTCATGAATGGCCTGATTTCTTCGAAGTTCTGTAAATTAAACTTGATTACATTAGCAGTGAGTTTAACATGTTTTTGAAAAGAAAGTGTTGGGTCCAAGGTGACCCTAAGATACTTGAACTCCTCAACAAGGTCAAGCTCAGTCGCTCCAAGGAACACATTGGACCGATCCAATTTCATAGGTTTTTTTTGTGATCAACACTGACACAGTTTTCTTTTTGTTTAACAGTAAGGATGAGCTGGTGAGCCACTGCTGTATGTCCACCAGAGCTGCTGTGAGAATAAATGATCCCTCCTCTGATGTTTTAGAAGGTGTAAAAATTACAGCATCATTTGTGAACATTTGAAAATGAACATTTTGACAGACATTTGGCAGCTCATTGACACAGAAAAAAAGTATAGCTCCTCACACAGAACCTTGTGGAACACCTGTGGGGCATTCTAGAAAAGATGACATGGACCCTCCCACTCTCACACACTGTGGTCAACTAGACAAATAATATGTAAACCAAGCAAGAATGTCATCTGCTAGGTTAACGTGAGTCAGTTTGGAAAGAAGGACTTGATGGTCAACAGTGTCAAAAGCCTTTTTAAAATCCAAAAAGACTGCACCAACGCAGGTGTTTTTGTCAAGCATGAATGTAATGTTCTCTATAAAGAAACATTTGCTCTTTCTGTGTAGTGGTACTGGCAAAAGCCAGAGTGCATTGGGTGCAGGCCATGACTGAGATGTTGGTTGACCAGCTTGGCTACCCACTTTTTAACCACTTTTGACACTACTGGTAATATGCTGATGGGGCGATAATTTGATGTAAGAGTCTTGTCTGCAGATTTAAAAATTGGTGAGAATGTGGCCACCTTCCAGCCTTATGGAACCACTCCCTCACTCTCTACCTCTATGGTGAGGAATTGAAGTTGAGTGCAATGTGAGCCAGGTGAGGCAATGCTGATTCTCTACATCATAATCTACATCATAATCTGGCCTTGTTGCGGCTTTGAGTGCAAAAGGAATGATATTTTGCCTCCCCGATTGACTCCAACAATTTTTTCGTACTGGACTTCTGTGGTAGGCTATCCTATCTTGTGAGACAAGTTGGGGACATTGAATCTAACTAGTCAATGGGCTTCCATTGCAGATTCGGCTTCCTGGAGCTGCAGCCTTATGGTGGAAAGCAGAAGACCTGTTGCTGGGTATCAGTGATGATGGAAGCTGTCAAGTTGAAAAACAAAGTCTTTAGTACTTTGTTGGCCTTGTGTGCTTCTAAAATGTCTGTCATGATCCTGAGACGTTTGAGTTTTAATTTTCTTTTGTGTATATATTTTATCTATTCCTTGCAGTTTATTATGTTGTTTTAGGTCTTGCTTTCTTTAGTTTATAATTGTTTGGTGTTTTCCTTAATATTTCATTCCTTGTATTTAGCTTCCTATGTTATTCTAGTGTTCTTTGTATATTGAAAATTATTTGTTAGATCCCTGTTTGATATCGTCCTTAGGTTTGTTTGCAAAAGTATAAATTCAGGAGAACAATTTGACAAGGCAATGCAGAAGGACTTAGTTGTTCAAAAATAACCTCTAGGGGAAAAACAGGAACCATCTCAGGGTGTGTTTGTTGTAGGGGAATGGGGGTGGACTGTGGAACTGGTCCTTCTTTTCCCCAGATTTGAAAGATGTGTCCGGTGTATCCTTCATAGTCAGCCCTATCTCATGATTCATTGCAGATCAAAGAGGATTGTTCATTGCTGGTCGAAGAGGATTGTTCATTGCTGGTTGAAGAGGATTGTTCATTGCTGGTCGAAGAGGATTGTTCATTGCTGGTTGAAGAGGATTGTTCATTGCTGGTCGAAGAGGATTGTTCAGACAGAGGAACCATAACTGATTTAATGAGCCATTCGCAGTTTCACTGTACCGGCCGTGCAGCAAGGGTGGAGGACAGAGAAAAACTGTGAATAGTTTGATATATATAAACATATATATAAAGTTTGATATATTATGTTTTCTGTGAAATAAAATTTACTTTTACAATGTTTTTAGAATGTAGCTGTGTAAATCTGAAATATCTGCTCGGTTTATTAAGATGCCGCTTAATTGTGAAAGTGCTCCGACCTTTTCGGAGATGTCTGTTCCCACTCCCCTAACAGCCAGCTCGCCTTGCCAGCTGTCAGCTATCTGGCCAGTTGCAGCTCGCTATACCCGGAAAGAATGCCTAACTCCCGGCGCAGGGTTTTCAAACTCCCACTGGCTTTCAACAAGTGGTAGTTGAACACAGAACAGTTAATGTTTGGTTTATTTATTATCATTATGCTCCACAAATAAAACAAGAGCAAAAACAAATCAATATTATAAGCCATCAGAAATATGTAAAGGGGAAAATGAAAACCATGTACCATGTTAAATTAAACCTTTGGAATGACCTAGCTAGATTTCAGAAGTAAAGCTGAAAGAACATCTGTGGGATCAACTTGGGGGGCAAGGGGGGCAGTTATAAGAGATATATTTACAATCAGATAGACTTTGAGAACCTTTAGAAGACAAATACTGTCAAGTCTAGATGTGGGGAACTGACAGACCCGAACCACCAACAAGACCAAATGCTGATATTAAATCAAAGGATTTCAACAAACTATTAAGCAGTGTACACTAATGTAACCAATTTGCAACTTTTGTAATTTTTGTATTTCTCCCTCCAACAGATTTGTTGGTTTTTTTCACTAAGGCTATGTTCACACTGCAGGAAAATGCAGCCCATTTTCAACTTTTTTGTCTGACTTTTTCATGGCAGTTAGAACAACCCAATTCCGATCCTTACGTATTCGATAGTTTCAAAGCAACCGCAGTCAGAACAGTCATGTTGCATTTTATCTGACTTTGACGTCATTATCCTGGCTCCGACTACACATCCACACCAACTTCTCTACAGCAGTAGCAGTCACTGCTCCACAAAGGCCATTGTTAATAGTGGTGCTGTCTGTTTTTCTTACCTTTCTTCGTCTTGTTATGATGTTGTCACAATATCGTTGGCACACATTGCCCAACAACTTAATAACAACACAGAGATGCCAGCATCCATTATTGCTTCTTTAAACAGTCTGCTGCTGTGTGATACCTACAATCTCCATCTGTGCATGCGGGTCGCTTTGGGGTTGTGAACGGCTCAGACTGAAAACTGACAAGAGTCACATTTAATTAGTAGTTTGAATGACCACTCAAAAAAAATTGGATTTCAGCAAAAAATCTGAATCAAGCATCAAGACCTGCAGTGTGAACATAGCCTAAGTTGTGCAGGACATGCCATATTCAAGTTTAGTAATGTTTTTTCTATGGTCTCACATCATAAAATGATGAATCAGGGATGTGCTGACTTTTTGTACCATCATAACCTGAGTTGGTCCGTATGATGATGTCAACCCATTTGAGCATTGTGTGTGTGTATGTGTGTGTGTGTGTGTGTCAGAGAGAGAGAGAGAGACTGTGTGTGTGCCTAAATCAGGAGCATACTAAAGCTAATTGCAAACACTTGTTAAAGGCTTGGCTCTGAACTCCTTAGTATAATATCACATTACACACACATGTTCGCACATCATGTTTAGAGTAATGATTAGCGTGTGTTCATTTATAATCAATCTCGGACTTTTGACATGGCTGTAAATAAACAGAACTGTGCATGTGTCTGTGTGAGTGTGAGTGTGTGATTTCCTTTTGGCTGGTAAGGAACACGAAGCAGGAAAGTGGCTCCACCACCTATCCATTTCCAAGTCTTCGCTGCAGTGCACATGCCTTGATTTGCTTGCCCACTCTTTGTAATCTTTAACACATGTCTGAGGCAGTGAAATATATTTTTCTTCCTACACACAAACTTGCACACCAGTTTTATTAGATGAAATCTTATGTTTTACATTTAGGCTTATTAACAACTAATCAATTTTAACTGCTATGTGTGACGGTTAAAGACCATTGCTCAGAGGCATTAAGAGACTCATCTTTTCCTGCAGTTTACACCAAATGCAAGTTCTTCTGTCTCTAAAGCATACATTACCTAACTTACATTTTTTCCAGTTGCTAACAAGCAGGGCTGGACTGGAACATAAATTTGGCCCAGGCATTTTTTTGTACAGGTGGCCTACCATGGTCAGCAGTGTTTTATCAATTCAAGCTTAACAAGAACTTCAATTCCTCTTTTAGTGGATGAAAGTAACTCTTTTGTTTATCTTTTGATTATTCCCTGTGGTATTTGATGTTTGCAGCTGATACTTTTTTACCTTTGGACATTTGTGATGACGAATAACCATAGCAACAAGGTGGTCAGCATGCCCTGAAGGCATGGAGGATTAAAAGTCAAACTCGTGAGTTTTTGAGCATGCTGAAGGGGTGGGGCCAGGCCTCAAAGTTTGCCTTCTGGCTAAAAAAATCAAACAGCTATAACTTTCATACAGACAGGCTGAATTAGACCAAACTTAGTATGACGGATCTCGCTAAGGTGACCAACAATCCTATGTGGTCGAATGATAACTTTATCAAAGCCACGCCCCCTGAGAACAGGAAGTCACTTTTTTCACTTGGCTTGGAAAGGTCCCTCTCTAACCCTCTTGACCCAATCAACTTGAAAATGTGTAAGACGATAGATAACAAGTTGATCTAACTTTGTTTGGAACACAGACACTATACTGTGGAGGCTGTGGCTGCGGCGGTGTGGCAAAGTTCGACGTCTCTCCATTACAATACGTTTGGCTCTAATTTCCACATATATAATCTGATCTGCCCCAAATTCTATATAATGGATCTTAGTTCAGCCCCTTAAAGATATCCTGTGAAATATTTGTTGTTCGTGGCCTAATTCTTCCACAGCACCCCCTAGAAAATTAAGGAAAAATCATCCCCAAGACATGCTTTGACTGAGGATTATGAAACTTGGCACACATACAATATGTAACTTCTTAGTACTTACAAAAAAGTTAGCTGATTAACCTTCCTTGACAGTTTTCAGAATGTTAACCTTTCTCGTATAAGAGATAATAATTTTAGATGACATTTTGAAAGCACGACATGAAGTCTTCGTTAATCCTTCGGCACCAAACCGGAAGTGAGCACAGCTTCCATGAAGTAGGTCACATTTCGGCAAAATGTTCAATGCTTCTCGCAGGAGCAGAACTCAGCATGACCCAAGATCATGTGAAACCTTGCACACAGTACCGCCTAATGGCGACATGCAAAATCGAGCAGTGGGCTCGTAAGAAGCGTAGTAGAGGGAAATAAGACTCTTGTGGTCGCGATATAGGCTGAGCGGCGCTAAACTGATAGAGCCGCCCATTTCTGCTTGCAGCTTTAATTGTTCTGTGTTGTTTTGAAGTTGATACAAGCTTTATTTTCAACAAGATGTTTTAAACACTGATGATCCACTATTGTGAGTTTGCTCCATTTTTTCTGTGTTTTACCATAATCTCCTTGAACTAACCTGCTAAAATTTGATCCAAATATACCTGAGGGAAGACCTAAAACTCACTGGAGGAACTATGTATCCTGCCTGGCCTGCAAATCCCCCAGAGTTGGAGTGTATCGCAGGGGAGAGGGATGTGTGGGTTTCCTCCTTGGACCTGTTACCCCCTCGACCCAATCTCGGATAAAGAAGACAATGGATGGATGGATGTTGTGGCAGGCAATTTGCATAACTAAATTAAAAATAACAATAGTAAAAAATATATAAATTTTGGCTTAGTAAGGATTTTATTAAAAACATTAGGACCTCATTGTTGTCACACAGTCACCACCCCCCTCACTGTTTTGCTAATTACTACTTACCATGTCCTGAACAACACTCTCTTCACTCTGTCTGCCTTAAGTCCATTTCTCTTCTTCTTTTACTTTATGTAGAGGAAGTTCATCATTTTTATACTGCTGTTAACTTGTCCAAAAACAAGTAGTTATTTTAGGTAAGAAAATAAACCTCAAAACTTCATCTTTGCATTAAGGTAGACAGTTAAGGTAGTTTTTACTAAAAACATTTTGTCTCTGTTCTGGATAGATGCAGGTTGGTAAAAAAAAATATTCTTTAGACTTTTCCTGCTTATGGATCCAGTGCAAATTTAATGAATAATGGAAGGAATTAATCAACTGTATATACTGTATATCTGAAGCCGGTCATTTCTTATTTGTCAGTAGACACAAAAAATTATTTATAAGCAAATTAGTCTTTTGAAGGGAGCCAAGGTTTTAATTTATTTCAGTGGCCAAGTGGCCTGCTTCACTGGTAACAAGTCTGAAAAAGGTTATATAAGGTGGTAAATCATAATTAACTTTGTAAAGCTTTTTGTTATCAAAAAAAATGTGTGTCATTATTTAAAAAGGTTTCAACTTAGTACTGACACTTCTTCCTAAATAATTATGTTTTTTCAATATTTGCCAAATTTAAATTTTACTATTCATTATATATGTAAAAAAAAAAATCACATTCCCAAGTAAAACAGGACCATTTTTTGAAATTCCAGGTAAGTTCTTAGCTGAACTGTGATATATTTATGTACGCTCTGTTCCTGTTGCAGAACTACCATTTTGCATCCTTGCGATCTTGACAAGTACATACCAAGCACACAAGAACGTACTTGCATACTTGGGTATTGAAAAGGCCTCTGGGCTTCTGGGGCTTCAGCCCCTGATGTTTTTTGGTTACCTCACATCTTATGAAAACAAAATTTAAGATCCAAATCTATTATGCCCTTTTGATGTTGTTAAAATTCGCAAACATGCTGCTGGTGATTGTTCTCTGTGACTCAGATCTGTAGTAACAGTATTAAAATGTTTTTTCTTCATTCAGAGAGTGCCTGAGACTGGTGCCTGACAAAAAGGTTTTCTCCTTTGATTGAATTGAGTCATTGACTTTGCAAATCCTTCCTACCAAGCAACCATGTAGTAAATCAAAAGGAACCACTCACTTTTAAATAACATAAGAAAATTCCAGCACAATCAGGCTCAGTATGAGCAGCTGACTGGGTGTTTGAGAAAACAAAACACAAAAACAGGAGCACTGCTCCAGGAGTAGTTCTATGTTTAAGAAGAAACATCTGATTCTAGTATCAACTGATCTCAAACGGTATTTGAGACAAAGCTGATGATACTCTTAGATAAGGTAG
The DNA here is from genome assembly GCA_036173005.1 of Crenichthys baileyi. NCBI lineage: Eukaryota > Metazoa > Chordata > Actinopteri > Cyprinodontiformes > Goodeidae > Crenichthys > Crenichthys baileyi. Next base: position 162,301 of record JAHHUM010001290.1, read on the forward strand.
GCTAAACACGGCTGATTTCAGTCTGAATTCCCTTCCAGTCCCTTGTATGTCCTGCTGTACAGGGAAGGACAAACTGATTTTTTTCATTGATGCTTACATCCAATATCTAAAATTAATGTGGTGTAATAGAAAAAGCTCTTTTATTTGGATCTAATTATTCAGACTATTGAAAAGGAACCATAAAACGGTGAAACCTTTTTCTCCAGTTATGTTGTGTTTATATCCATTAGATCATATCAATCTCTAACCAAACCTTTGAATTGCAGTCAACCATAACATCAATTTGTTGTGCACCAGTCATGGATGAAACATGGACTTGAACTGTATACAGAGAACTACAGACTGGTTAAAAAAAAAAAAATCTGAATGCCATACTGCACAACGTTAACCTATTTGTTTTGTGCAAGCCCCAGGAAGGAGGAGTCACAACTGGAATCCCCGTGACGTCAGAGTATAAAAGTCTGGCACACAGCAGAATTAACTCACTATCCCACAGCCCGCCATTAGAGCAGCATAAGGAGAGACAACGCATGTGAGGGTCTAAAACTCGCTGTTGAGTAAGACTACTTCTTCAAAGAATCCTTGGATCCAACATAAAACATGGTTAAAATATGTCTGTGTATCTGGCAACTGCATAATGGCTGAAAATAGGACAAACTACCAGAAACTGTTTTGTCTGAGCCCCTGCAATAAAGAATCTGAAGGCATTACAGATTCCCCAAAAAGATGTCAAGAAGCAGTTTCCTTTCTACTGCCCTCAGGGAAGAAGGTGTAGGAACTGCTGCCTTGCCTGGTTGCTGCATGTGTCAGCCATACAGCACCCCCCAAGAGGCTAGAGTGCACGCAGACCATCCCGCCATGCAACCAAGCAGCCACCTTCGTCACACAACTCAATGCCCTTTGGACCTTCTTCACTCCTGTTCATTAAAACGGTTCACATAAAAGGTGGTGTCTGGGCAAAGAAAATTAGTGTAGCATACAGCAATCTAAATATTGTTTATTACATTGTGTTTTGCTTGGTTGTGGTGTTAAACTTTTTGAGTGCTAACATGCTTCTAAATCTGTTTATTTGTTTGGGCTATCTGTAATGGACTGGTGACCTGTCCAGGGTGTACACCACCTCTCGCTCGTAGACCGCTGGAGAAAGGCACCAGCTCCCCCGTGACCCTGTAGGGAAGAAGCAGGTATAAAAAATGGATGGATGGATGTTTGGGCTGTGTTTTAAAGTTATGACAAACTTTAATTCAATGAGTTTTAAACAGATTGGCCACAATTAGTTGCCAGGGGTTCAGGCACAATAATATTTATGTTAGTGGTAGTTAAAGGTACATGTGTGACTTAAGGAGAGGTGATTAAGTTATAAGTATCACGACCAGAGAACGAACAAGGTGGTAAGCATTTCTCAAATCCAATTTAGAGAAGATCTTGGCGCCCTGAATCTGGTCGAAAGCAGTGTTCATAAGTGGTAGAGGGTATCGGTTCTTGACGGTGATGTCGTCTAAACCCCTGTAGTCGATACATGGTCTCAATGAACCGTCCTTCTTTCCCACAAAGAAGAAGCCTGCCCCTGCTGGAGAAGAAGAAGGCCTAATAATACCAGCTTTTATTGACTCATCAACATACTTCCTCATGGCTTGGTTCTCTGGTTCTGACAATGAATACAATCGACCCCTAGGGGGAGAAGTGCCTGGTAGGAGCTCAATGGCACAGTCATAGGGTCTATGAGGTGGAAGTGCCGTAGCCCTGGACTTGTTGAATACCTCCTTAAGCGCATGATATTTGGACGGCACCTTAGACAGATCAGGATATGTCTCCTCAATGTTATTCTCCAGAATAATATCTGTAAAGGCAGAAGACAGGCAAGTGGCCGAGCAGGACTTAACCCAGCCCAAAATCTCTTTGGCTTGCCAGTCAATATGGGGGTTGTGCTTTTGTAACCAGGAGGCCCCTAAAACAATGGTTAGTTTAGGAGAGTTGATAATCCTTAATGTGATCTCGTCCTGATGATTGCCCCCCAGTGTGAGTTTTATTACCTCCGTCTTGTAGTATGAACTGTTGATACTATGACCATCCAAAGCCAGGACATTACGGGTGTCAGAGGTGGGAAGGAGCTTGATGTCATGGTCCCTGGCGAACGACTCATCCATAAACTCCGTGTCCGCCCCTGAGTCAATGAATACTGACACCTGATGAGAAGTGGAAGACACTTGAATAGTTGCAGGAAATGAGCATGAGGAGACAGACAGTTGACTTCGGCTCAGTAGATTTCTCCTCACCTCTACTGAGCCTGGGCTTTTAACGGACAGTTGAATGCAACATGACCCTGTCCACCACACTAAAAACACAAGTTATTCTTCCTTCGTCGATCTCGTTTCCCCGCAGAAATCTTAGAACGACCCAACTGCATGGGCTCCGGGTCACAACAGTGATCAGAAGGGGGTGGAAGACCCTTGGGTTCTAGGTGGGAAACAGGACTGTGAGCTGAAGGGGAATTAACCCGTCTATGAAGCCTCTCCCTCCTCCTTTCTATGAGCCGCAAATCGATGCGGGTTGCCAGGTCCTCAAGTTGGTGAAGGGAGGCAGGGTAGTCCCGGGTAGCCAGTTCATCCTTAATATTCTCATTCAGACCTTGCATGAAAGCATCCATTTTAGCATGCTCATTCCAAAGGCTGTCTGCTGCCAGTAAATGAAAGTCAATGATATAAGATGTAACACTTCTCTCTCCCTGTTTAATGGAGAGTAAACCTCTGGCAGCTTCACGACTAGGAAGAACTGGATCAAAAACCCTGATGAGCTCCTTGGAGAATGCAGAATAAGAAGCACATGTGATCGAACCATTTTGCCACTCAGCAGTGCCCCATTGCTTAGCCTTTCCAGAGAGCAGGGAAATAACAAACGCCACCTTAGAGCGCTCAGAAGGGAACGAAGAAGGCTGAAGCTCAAAATGAACCTCACATTGAGTAAGAAAAGCACGGCACTGGTCAGGATCTCCCCTAAACAGTTCAGGAGGCGTGAGTCTAGGTTCTCTTACCACTGCGGAAAGATCAGGAACTCTGGGGGAAACAGGCTGTAAAGACGCTGGCGTGGAAGCAGGAGTCATGGATCGCAGCATAGAAATCACTTCCCCCAGGCCGGAATTAAGACGGGCAATAGAGTGATCAACATTAGTGCGCCACTGCTGTGCTGGCGATGGGTCCATCTTTTGGCCAGATTTTACTATCACGACCAGAGACAGAGAACCCAAATTCAGCCAAACACAAAGTGATAAGTAAAAAAGGTTTATTCAGCAACTCAGATCAGAGAGCAGAAGAACAGCAGTCAGCTTCCAGGAACCACTGAGAACAGAGAGACTAGTTAGTGGCTGAATAAAACTCAGGATCTGCAAGGAGTTAGATAAAGTTACTAACCTTCTCAGTCTGGTGATGAGGCACAGAATCCAGAGGAGGAAGAGATCCAGACAGTTAATGAGGAAGCGTCCAACAGACTGAAGTCGGATTGCCGACTGATCCAAATCCTCCGAGGAACCAGCTGACGCTGTGACAGGAACACAGAGAGCTGTGATTGTCCTCTTGACAATAAATCCAGGCAGACTAGAGAGCCAGGCGGACTCAGGCTGAAATAAACCATGGCTAGGCTGAGACGTAAATCCAGGGACAGAAACAGGGTCGAATTCCAGGGCTAGAGGCGTCAGACAAGGGGCAGGCAGAGACATAAACCAGAGGCAGAAAACAGAGTCGAAATCCAAAATCCAATCCGTCAGACAAGGAGCAAGCAAGAGGGAATAATCCGTAAGACAAGGCAAGGTCATGGAACGAGATCAGTCAGGAAGGAACGTTGGATAACTACTCCAAAATGTTTTCGAAAATCTGGCACCGTCTGCCTGTCAGAGGGCTGTATATAACTGCAGCTCCACAGGTGTGTGGCATGACGGTGATTGCGCAGCAGCGCAGCAGCAGCAGCAGACAGGTGAAGCAGATGAGTTAATTGCATGAGTGAGAGCAGAGCAGGCAGACGGGCCAGAATCATAACAATAAGCTTTCCTTTGTTAGCTTAAACGGTTAAGCTGTATGTGATGTCATCACGCCTGCCGTCAGGAAGGTCAAATAGTAATATCTGGTTTGTCGGCATTTTGTGAGTGTCAGCCCATCTAAAATCATCCACTGAGGACTAATCAACACATCATTAAATTCAAATGTCCAAAAGGCTATTGATTTCTAATTCAGCAAATAATTCTTTAAAATATTATTTTATTAAAATAATGTTTTATCAACCCTTCTGATCTGCATTGTTAATTCATTATTTGAACACATACCAATTGTTCTTAATTAGTTTAAAAAATAATTTGACCTAATTTCCATATTCCTCAAAATGAACCTTGGTTTTTCAAAAAGGTTATTTAAAAAAAATAAATATCCACACTGAAATATTATATCAATGCATCTTTTTTACTGATTTCCTTTTCCATTATTTTTTTATAGTTCATTAGTTTTCCTCATTCCTACATTTTGCTTGGTAGTTGAATTGTTCTAGCTTAGTTAAAGAGTTTGTTAACTCAAATATTTTAAATTGGAACTGAATTGTTTTTGTTAATAAATTCTTATCTTTTGGAAAGAAGTTGTTTGTGTTTATTCCATATGTGTGCAGAGCTTGCTGTTACCAAACGACAGAGATTGAATGACGTCTTTCATCTATTGTTCCATAATACCAATAATGCCATATTGGGCTGGTATTCATAGGACAATACTTAACAGACCGACACTCATCTTGCTAACGATTCCTTATTAGGAAGTGCCCTGATTTATTAGTCTGACTGAAATTCTACATTTTAACTGTATTGGTAATTTTGTTGTTAATTGATAATTATTAATTATCATTTTTAACAGTTGTTAATAGCCAAACAATTGTAATTGCTCAACATATTGCAAAACAAAATGCAAAGCACAAGCTAACCTCCTTCCTTTTTATGTTAAGTAGAGATTAAATATCATTTTTACTTTGGAAATAACAATTTGCAATGTTTTTACTGAAATAAATAAAGTGGTCTCCTGCTTCATATTTTTTCAGTGGTTTAAACGAAACATTGATTTAGCTGAAGGATAAATTGTTGTTGAATTTATTATCTGTTCTGTATTTTTATGACACTCTGCCTTTCTTTTGTTGAGGAGCAGTTGACTTCAGAACGGAAGCTGTTATAGATACTGAAATGCAATTTCAGATTTAGGGTTGAAAATTTCAAATCTTTAAAGAATTTCTTGTCTGAACAAAACATCTGCTTCTTTTGGGTGTTTAATGAGTACAGCGAAATTTCAAGCTTCCTTTGCTGCAGGCCTCAATTTTAGTCCCAGCTATGTAGTCTTTGACTTTTGTCATCCGCCTGTTTCTCCATGCTGTGTCGTCCCTGTCCGCATCCAAATAATATGTAAAAATATACATTTTTGTTAAAAATTGAAACTGGCACAACCTTTTTAAAGCACTGATCAGTAGCAGGAGGAGCTTTTTTCTATGCCTCGCTTTCTCCATCTCTAATGTCTCCTCCCTCTATTCATTCCCAGATGGACAGATTGTCTTTCGACTCACCCTCCAGTCACATTTGACCTGGAAGTGCTGTGATTGGTCCAAAGGTCACCCAGCTTGCTTTTGATTGGCTTAGAGGTCATTCCATTGAGTAGTATAGGCTCCACACCAATCCATCAATGTCACTGCAATTTCTATTGACACTCAGTGTAAATGTGTGTGTATGTTAATTTCTGCACTGTTTATGCCTTAATATTTGACATTTGTGTCTGTGTGTGTGTTTTAGAATTTCTTACATTGTGTGTGTGTGTGTGTGTCTGTGTGTGTGAGTCTGTGTGTCTATGTGTTCCCTTCAAGACTTCAGAGGTTGTGCAAAATTCAAATGTGATAGCGTTTATTTGTCCTACAATATACACTCCTGATCAAAATTTTTAAGACTGGGAAAGAAGTGATAACTATTTGCATTGTGGTTTGACAGATCATAACCAGGTTTTAAGAAATTCAAAGCAAGAAACAAACTACAAGAGACAAAAATATCTAGTAGGCAAATTACTGACAACTGCATTTAAACTCAAGCATGTTGCTCAAAGTTTTAGGAACATTAGCTGTAAAAAGTTCAAATCTGACTTTCATGTTAGTTTTTCTCATGCCTCACACTAGTAGACTTGAGGTGTTTGTGAACACAGATAGATACTTGGCCAAAATTAAAGCCATTACTGATGCTGACTGCAGCCCAATAAGCATAAGACAGCATCTAGACAGAGGGGCTACAAGATGTTGTCTAAGATGACATCTTCTACCACACCATAAACTTGCACTTTAAGACATCAAAGAAGTCACCAAAAAGTTTCTCCTTTTTCGTCTCTGACAAGAAAACTGTTACTGGAATAACAAGGAGATCCCATTAAAGATGTTTTCAAAGCGGCACAGAGGAGTAGGCTTCGTCATGATTTGGAGAATTCTGGAGAATTGAAGGGGCATCAAATCACAGTTGGCTACGTAGGAAAGTTGAAGCAGGCATTCTTCCTGATTGAGGGCCCTTATCTGTGCGGGTCACTTTCAGCAGGACAATTAAGTCCGTCTGACAAATGACATCTTCCAGATGGACATTGTTCCTCTTTTGTCTATTGCTCCTGTTTTCCCTTTTTTTACTTTGAAGCTCTACATACATAAAGGTTGGTATCGAGGAGCCAAAAGTGTAAATACTTATCCATTTTCCCCCAGTCTTAAGATTGTTATCAGTTTTTTTGTGGTTATGATACTTAGTTTCTACTTTAAGGAAAAGTAAAAAGTTGCCAAGCCAACTTTGTGGACAAAACATGATTATCTTTTAATGTCAAACTTCACTTTTATTTTTGCACCAACGGTATTTGAGACTTCATATCTAACTTTTACACAGCATGATTAAATAATCAATCAATGATTTATTTGAATTTTAAAACGAGCCCACATAATTTAATATTTCAATAACTGCAAAGTGATAAATGCAAACCATTCAAGCAACAAGGCGGTCACAGCAGATTTTTCTATTAAAGGTATTTTGTAAAATCTTTTAAAGGTGAAGTCCTTCAGCTACAATTACTAAGCAACTAATATGATACAAATTTCCCATCTGGTTGAATTATAATACATCTTGAACAATTCGCTGGAAACCATCCTTGGTTTTATTGAATCAGGCAGAGGCAGACCAAACACACCACAAAGGAAGTAGAGAGGAAAGTCTGTTTCCTGGGAGGATGCTTCCAAAACCGGCTTCATTTTGACAATTAACTTCTAATTACACTGGCGACATGGTGTCTCTGTGTATGGTGCATATTCACTATGTGGGTGGCACCATACATAAATAAATTACGTTACTCTCTCTGAAAGGATATGGTCTCAAACACAGATACAGAAACAGACTGTACATACATACATTATCTTTTGTTTTTAATCACCCAAAAAAAAGATCTTGCTTTCTAGTCAGAAATCAGCGTTCCTCAGAAAATTAAAAGTAATCAACAAACAAACTCAATGTATTTGTTCTAAATTTTATTTGAAGTCTGTTTTTTTTTTTTTTTGCTTAATTTGCTTTAAGAGCCGTTTAGACAGAAGAGTTGTTTCTTACACACAGCACATACCACATTTTTCGGCACCCCTGGAGCTTTGAAGATTTGTTTTCCTTCCCTTACCATCCATCACATGATGACAAAGTAAACCTGTGTCTGAGAGGTATGCTTCCCACAGTTCCAAATGTATTGAGCATTGTAATTATTGCTCTGGCTCTGGATATGGACATATTTAGGCAGGTACTTATTTTCTGGAATGGGCCTCTGTGTGTCAGCAGTTCCTGCAAGACGCAGACATTGAAGCTATGGACTGGCCCGCCCGTTCCCCAGACCTGAATCCGATTGAGCACATCTGGGACATCATGTCTCGCTCCATCCACCAACGACACGTTGCACCACAGACTGTCCAGGAGTTGGCGGATGCTTTAGTCCAGGTCTGGGAGGAGATCCCTCAGGAGACCATCCGCCGTCTCAATAGGAGCATGCCCAGGCGTTGTAGGGAGGTCATACAGGCATGTGGAGGCCACACACAATACTGAGCCTCATTTTGACTTGTCTTAGGACATTACATCAAAGTTGGATCAGCCGGTAGTGTGTTTTTTCACTTTAATTTTGTGTGTGACTCCAAATCCAGGGCTCTATTGGTTAACACATACATACATACATCCTAGATCTGAATGAATGAAATATTCTCATTGAATACTTTGTTCTGTACAAAGTTGAATGTGATGACAACAAAATCACACAAAAATCATCAATGGAAATCAAATGTATTAACCAATAGAGGCCTGGATTTGGAGTCACACACAAAATTAAAGTGGAAAAACACACTACAGGCTGATCCAACTTTGATGTAATGTCCTTAAAAACAACTATGAGGACAGCTGTTTACCATCATGCACCAGGGTGAGTTACAACAACGACAAACCCTGGTTCACAGCCAAACTCAGACGGTTAAGACTGGATAAGGAAGAGGCCTTCAGGAGTGGGGACAAAGACATATACAGAGAGGCAAAGTAAGAGTTTGGCAAGGCAGTGAAAGAGGCCAAACGACTGTACTCTGAGAGGCTCCAAAACCAGTTCTCAGCCAACGACTCTGCGTCTGTCTGGAAAGGGCTCAGGCAGATCACCAACTACAAGCCGAAAGCCCCCCACTTCATCAACGACCGACGCCTTGCCAACGACCTGAACGAGTTCTACTGCCGCTTTGAAAGACAAAGGGCCAGTCCTGCAACCATCCCCCATGACACCCCCCAACAGCTGCAGCCACAATCCACCACCCCCACCTCCCGAACCTCAGGAGGGGCCTGGGCATCTCCAACCCCCACCCTGAAGTTCCCCCCCACCAGCCCCGTACCCACGCTGGGGACGGCTCTTTCTATCCAGGAGAGGGACATCAACAAACTCTTCAGGAGTCAGACCCCCCGGAAAGCTGCTGGACCGGATTCTGTCTCACCAGCCAGCCTGAAGCACTGCGCTGATCAGCTGTCTCCAGTCTTCACAGACATTTTTAACACCTCACTGGAGACATGTCATGTGCCAGCTTGCTTCAAGTCCTCCACCATCGTTCCTGCTCCCAAGAAGCCAAGGACCACAGGGCTTAATGACTTCAGACCCGTCGCCCTGACCTCTGTGGTGATGAAGTCCTTTGAGCGCCTTGTGCTCTCACACCTAAAAGACATCACCGACCCCCTTCTGGACCCCTTGCAGTTTGCCTACAGAGCCAACAGGTCTGTAGATGATGCACTCAACCTAGCCCTTCACTCCATCCTCCGGCACCTGGACTCCACAGGAACCTATGCCAGGATCCTGTTTGTGGATTTCAGCTTTGCCTTCAATTTCTTTGGAGGGCCATGCGGCCCTCCAAAGAAATGCCACCCCACACCATTACTGACCCACTGCCAAACCGGTCATGCTGAAGGATGTTGCAGGCAGCAGATCGCTCTCCATGGTGTCTCCAGACTCTGTCACGTCTGTCATATGTGCTCAGTGTGAACATGCTTTCAACTGTGAAGAGCACAGGGCGCCAGTGGCGAATTTGCCAATCCTGGTGTTCCCTGGCAAATGTCAAGTGTCCTGCGTGGTGTTGGGCTGTGAGCACAACCCCCATTTGTGGACGTCGGGCCCTCATACCATCCTCATGGAGTCGGTTTCTAACCGTTTGTGCAGACACATGCACATTTGTGGCCAGCTGGAGGACATTTTGCAGGGCTCTGGCAGTGCTCCTCCTGTTCCTCCTTGCACAAAGGCGGAGGTAGCGGTCCTGCTGCTGGGTTATTGACCTCCTACGGCCTCCTCCACGTCCCCTGGTGTACTGGCCTGTCTTCTGGTACGCTGACAGACACAGCAAACCTTCTTGCCACAGCTCACATTGATGTGCCATCCTAGATGAGCTGCACTACCTGAGCCACTTGTGTGGGTTGTAGAGTCCATCTCATGCTACCACGAGTGTGAAAGCACCACCAACATTCAAAAGTGACCAAAACGTCAGCCAGAAAGCATAGGTACTGAGAAGTGGTCTGTGGTCCCCACCTGCAGAACCACTCCTTTATTGAATGTGTGTTGCTAATCGCCAAAGATTTCCCCCTGTTGTCTATTCCATTTGCACAACAGCATGTGAAATTGATTGTCAATCAGTGTTGCTTCCTAAGTGGACAGTTTGATTTCACTGAAGTTTGATTTACTTGGAGTTATATTGTGTTGTTTAAGCGTTCCCTTTATTTTTTTGAGCAGTGTATATACAGTACAGACCAAAAGTTTGGACACACCCAACCCCATTTATAAAGCTTGAAATCCCACTTATTAAACTTGACAGGGCACACCTGTGAAGTGAAAACCATTTCAGGTGACAACCTCTTGAAGCTCATCAACAGAATGCCAAGAGTGTGCGTAGCAGTAATCAAAGCAAAAGGTGGCTACTTTGAAGAACCTAGAATATAAGACATATTTTCAGTTGTTTCACACTTTTTTGTTCAGTATATAATTCCACATGTATTAATTCATAGTTTTGATGCCTTCAGTGTGAAGCTACAATATTCATAGTCATGAAAATAAGGACAACTCTTTGAATGAGAAGTTGTGTCCAAACGTTTGGCCTGTACTGTATATATGTATGTATGTATGTATGTATGTATGTATGTATGTATGTGTGTATGTATGTATGTGTGTGTATATATACAGGGGTTGGACAATGAAACTGAAACACCTGGTTTTAGACCACAATAATTTATTAGTATGGTGTAGGGCTTCCTTTTGCGGCCAATACAGCGTCAATTCGTCTTGGGAATGACATATACAAGTCCTGCACAGTGGTCAGAGGGATTTTAAGCTATTCTTCTTGCAGGAGAGTGCCCAGGTCACTACGTGATACTGCTGGAGGAAAACGTTTCCTGACTCGCTCCTCCAAAACACCCCAAAGTGGCTCAATAATATTTAGATCTGGTGACTGTGCAGGCCATGGGAGATGTTCAACTTCACTTTCATGTTCATCAAACCAATCTTTCACCAGTCTTGCTGTGTGTATTGGTGCATTGTCACCCTGATACACGGCACCGCCTTCAGAATACAATGTTTGAACCATTGGATGCACATGGTCCTCAAGAATGGTTCGGTAGTCCTTGGCAGTGACGCGCCCATCTAGCACAAGTATTGGGCCAAGGGAATGCCATGATATGGCAGCCCAAACCATCACTGATCCACCCCCATGCTTCACTCTGGGCATGCAACAGTCTGGGTGGTACGCTTCTTTGGGGCTTCTCCATGCCGTAACTCTCCCGGATGTGGGGAAAAAAGTAAAGGTGGACTCATCAGAGAACAATACATGTTTCACATTGTCCACAGCCCAAGATTTGCGCTCCTTGCACCATTGAAACCGACGTTTGGCATTGGCAGAGCTTTGACCAGATTCCGGGGGATTTTGGAGACATAGAGTCCGAGTGGACCATGTTCCCCGCATCTATTGTCGATGCTGCTGCCCGTAGCTGCGGCCGTGAGGTCTGCGGTGCCTGTCGCGGCGGCAATCCCAGAACCCAGTGGTGGACACCGGCAGTAAGGGATGCTGTCAAGCTGAAGAAGGAGTCCTATCGGCTGTGGTTGGCTTGTGGGACTCCTGAGGCGGCTGACGGGTACCGTGAGGCCAAGCGTGCTGCGGCCCAGGCTGTGGCAGAGGCAAAAACTCAGGCCTGGGAGGAGTTCGGTGCTATAGCAGCCCGGGCGTATATATTGACCCTGTGGAGCTCCCGACGGACAGTTCTGGTGGAAACAGGAGAGTTGAGGTGCACATCTAATTCTGCCGTGATTTGGGCAGCCTTGGTTTTATGTGTTTTGGATACAATCCGGGTTAGCACCCAAACATCCCTTTCAGACAGCTTCCTCTTGCGTCCACAGTTAATCCTGTTGGATGTGGTTCATCCTTCTTGGTGGTATGCTGACATTACCCTGGATACCGTGGCTCTTGATACATCACAAAGACTTGCTGTCTTGGTCACAGATGCGCCAGCAAGACGTGCACCAACAATTTGTCCTCTTTTGAACTCTGGTATGTCACCCATAATGTTGTGTGCATTTCAATATTTTGAGCCAAACTGTGCTCTTACCCTGCTAATTGAACCTTCACACTCTGCTCTTACTGGTGCAATGTGCAATCAACGAAGACTGGCTGCCAGGCTGGTCCAATTTAGCCATGAAACCTCCCACACTAAAATGACAGGTGTTTCAGTTTCATTGTCCAACCCCTGTATATATATATTTTAATTGTTAAAGAATTGCCATGTATAAAACAATGATAAAAAACATTTCTGATACATAGCTTTTCATCTTCAGTTTCTTCTTTTGAACAAAGAAGTTATTGTTCTCTGCATTGTGTTCAAGTTTTGATTTCATTTAAATTAAAAATTTGAAAGTTCGGTTGTTTTCGCGGTTTTTATTTAAAAGTCTGGTGATGGTAAGTGATTTATTGTTCGTCCTGTCCTAATGCAAGCGGCGTTTTTTTATGTCTGTGCACCACCTGTGTAAAATCTCCCAGTCCATTAAATCGAACGCACCGATCTCCTTGGCAACCGCTCTGTTTCGGAGGTAAGCGCGCATGCGCGCTCGTGTAGTGTATGTGAAATCTCTGGTCATAAGCGGTGTTTTCGAGCTGTACTGTGTTGTAATTCAGCAGAATAACATGAAACACAACTAGTTACTCTCCCTGTGCTTTTAACTGGGGTATTTAGCAGTGAGCAGACGGACATTAAACGTAGCGGTGCTCATTTTAAAGGCTGGCCGTTTACAAAAGCCTCGAGCTACGAGGAGAGAGAAGCAAAGCAAGAGCATTGAGGCTCCAGGATAGCAGAACAGTTCAGAAACTATTTGGAAGGTTAAGTGCCTTGCCCAGGGGCACATCGACATATGGCAGGAGGAAGCTGGAATCGAACCCACAACCTTCTGATTGCAAGACAACTACTCTTCCTGCTGAGCCACAGTTGCCTGTCCGGTAAAGACATTTTTGTCTGAGAGTCACCTTACACTAGCATGCTGGTCTGCAGTATGGGCCCCTCGCAGGGAACTGTGCTGGCAAGGTTACTATTCAACTTCTACACTGCAGACTTCTCCAACAACTCCCCAGGATGTCATCTTCAAAATGCAGCCTCATAACAGGTAAAGACTACTCAGAGTACATACAGTGGATAAAGGACTTTGTTGATCAGGTGCAAGCGGAACCACCCCCTGATCAGCAAGGGGAAAACAAAGGAGCTGGTGGTGGATTTCCGCAGGTCCAAAAACCACAACACTGACACTGGTGAACATCCAGAGAACTGACATTGAGTTAGTGGACACTTAAAAATACCTGGGTGTTCACCTGAACAATAGACTGGACTGGAGTCAGAACACTGATGCTCTTTACTCTCTTTTCTTAAGAAGGGTCAGAGTAGACTCTTTCTGCTAAGGACACTGAGATTTTCTGGATAACAGGGGGACACTCCTGCAGACCTTTTTGACCATCTTCTATGGTGTAGTATATTGCAGAAGCAGCTTACCGTATCTACTACTGAGAGGAAGTGGTTAGATAACATCATCAAGAAGGCTAATGGTGTTCTAGGATGCCCCCCTGACCCAGTGCAGGTGGTGGGGGACAGAAGGACTCTAGCAAAAATAAAATCGCTGTTGGACAATGTCTTCTATCTCATGCATGAACCTGCACACCGGAGCGTCATCACAGGTCCTTCCTCCCAGAGGCTGTTGGACTTTATAAACAACACTGCTCCCAACAATTTCTCTAATTGTTTATATCCCTGCTAAAATAGTTCCTTTTATGATGCAGGAGCAGGAGAGGATGCATAAGAGCAATTGTGCCATCTTTTTATTGTATTAGCTCTTTTTAAAAGGGTACCAAAAACAATCCATAACAATACCATTTCCAACAACTAAAATTTTTTAGAGGTGATGCAGTTCTCCAACCAGCACATTGTCACCTTGTCAGTAGGTCAAAGAGAATCAGCACTGGCTGCTAATTAAAATATAATTATCAGATAAATAATATCCTGTAGTGTGTTGGATTGTAACAAGGAAACACAGTTCAGCTGTACAATATGTTCTAAATGTATCATCATCTAATAATCTAAAGTATCATGCCAGTAACATATTTGGTGATGTTTCTTTTTAATGTGGCAGAAAATATTCTTATCAGGGCATTCAGATGTCCTGGTAAAGTCATTAAGAAACTAGTACTGGAGCAGGTTGTTTCAAGAGTTTTCAAATGTCCATTTTTTTTCAAACATTTTTTTTTATTTCTGAGTCTACTGAGAGACTTCTTACCATAAAGCCCTAATTCAGCAGAAATAAACAGAAACTATTACCTGCACTTAAGTTTGGTAACATTAAAATATGTCTTTTAATCCTTATCTCTCATTGTGAACGTTTTCTTGCTTAAATTTGCAGGTCAGTAAAACATACTAGTTTTTTTAATTTAAAGTCAGTAATCTACTGTTTTCTTGTTTTGTTTTAATGCCAACGTCTCTCAGACAGCTTTAACATTTTCTCTTTGTTTCTTTGAGCCCCCACTCCCAAACACAAATGCATGTGAATGCAAACGCAGACAGATCCACTCCAATTTACTACCCCAACCCCACAGTGGATCACTTTCACAGCTCCACATGTCCTATTAGTGTCACAATTATGTCTGCCTATCTGTGTGTGTGTCTCTGTGTGTGTGTGTGTGTGTGTGTGTGTGTCAGGTGGTACATAGACAGACAGATTCCGGTGGGTTCTTGTCCCTTGACACACACTCACACACAGGGACCTCTGCCAGCTGCCCCCTCTTCTGAGGGGAATTGAATATTCTCCAACCCCCAGCTGAGCACAAAGACAGAGAACGAGGGAGCAGCTGTCCATTCAGAGCCCAGCTCTGCTGAGTGTGCCATGGTGGTCAGCTCTAAATGGAGGTGACCTGGTTACTTCTGTGTGGGTGTGTGGGTGGGTGTGTGCGTGTGTGTGTGGGTGGGTGTGTATCCGTTCCAAGGAGTAAGTTTGAATTATTCTCATCCTGTGTTTTGTGCTGCCTACCTCGGAACAGACAAAAAACAAAACACAGAGAGAGATATAGAGAGATGAGCAGCCAAGTCCCCCTCTCTCTCTCTCTCTCTCTCTCACTCACTCTTTCTCTCTCGTCTTTTCATAAGGGTTTAACCTTATGTCAGAACTGATTGATAGCCGTAATAATGATTGGATAGAAATTTATGTAGAAGCAGGGCGTGTGGTGAGAGGGGAGGGTAGAGTGAGCAAAGTGAAGAGAAAGCGACAGGGAGAGAGAGAGAGACCCATGTAACCAATCCAGCTCCAGAAAAAGGGTGGATCCACCAATCAAAGATAGACCCAATGATTAGTGAAGATGCAAGGTGGAGTTTGATAGCCGACTGATGCACAAAGAGAAAGAAATGGTGTGTATAGAGAGAGAAAGAGAGATATTTGTTTTTGTCTGGTAGCATGTCAAATCTTCCTCACTGTTGCAGTTTATAGAACTGTCTGATCTACTTGCATATAAAACTAATTAATTAAAAAGTGAAACAAACATCGGCTATTAACAGACATGAGTTTGTTGTTGTTTCAGAACTAAAACACAAAGGTGACATCAGTCTGCTCTGATACTCCTTCTCAAAAAAGGTCAGCTATTATAGTCAGCTAAAAATGATATCAAGTGGCTTAATGAGCAGTTAGCATTCTGGATGTGCATTTTCTCTTGGGTAAATTGCATTTTACCAACAACCGGCTAAAAAACATCATCTGCTGTAAGATAACTGAGATACTTTTAACCTTTAGGCAACCATACATGATTTTTCTTCCTTGTTTTTCACTTCAAACGTGTCGTGGCTGAATGCTGTATACATTAGACAGTGAAATCAATTGTTTTAAGTCAAGTTAATGTGGTGTGCAAAAGCTCTGGGCAGGTGCTAGAAAAAAATGTGAGAAAAAATTAGCATATTCATAGATTCATGAATCTAAATGATGCAAATCGTTAGTCTGATAGCATAATTGCCTAAGTCATAGTTGAACGTTTTAAGAAAACAAGAAAAAACATTTCTTTAGCAAGCACTTTGTATTTTTTATTGATATTGTAGCACTAAGCCAAAACATGACTTAGCCAATTATGAGTTGTAAATTATGTTTTTTGAAGATACTAATATATTCATTTTGATGCTTCTAAATTACTGAATAATTTTTGCAAAGATAAACTTTGATGTCCCTGCTGTTATACAATATGTGACTTATTCAGCAACTATTACTCAGTGCCATGTATAAAGACGCATAAATGTAGCTACTCCCTCTTCACATGGTGCAGTAACTGTCTCCATCCTTCCACCCATCAATATACTGTATCTGCAGCTTTTTCAGTAAGTTAAAATAAATTAAGACTTTACAAAAGAAATGTATTCAATTCTCTTACAATAAAATACACCCAATAATAGGCTAAAAGTAACCCTTGAACTATGACAATTGAGCGATCAATGTACTTAATAGAAAGAAAACCAACTAAAACTGAATTAAAGAAAAACATTCACCTAGCAAAGTGGCCCCTTTGCAGTCTGACTCCACAAACTCTTCCTGTATTCCCACTTTTCATATTCTTGGCAAAAGGCGCTGATTGCGATATGGAAGAAGAGCTGTAACCTATCAGAAAATCTGGTAGGTTACAGGTGACCTGTAACCAATCGACCTAAAACACAGTGGGAGCCTTCATATTAAGGTCATGTGTGTCATCATCTTTTTCATCACAAGGATATTTTCATTTGCTCCACAATTCTTTTAGTGCTAACTCAGCAAGTACACCCTAACCTTTATCAGCACTGCCCATTATGTAACTTTGCAACAATCTGGAGCTAAAAGCAACTTTTCTGTTTTGATCAGTGAACCATCACCTATATCAGAGCATGCTGAGTTTTTTAGAGGCTATCCACATAAAATGTGTATTGTTAGTTAGTTAGGTAGTATATAGAAGTATCTGCTCAGCTCATCTGTACATCAACTAGTTTTCAATGTAGTCTGAAGTCCTTAAGGTTCATTATTTGTCTCTGTCTTTGTCTTTATTTAGCTTATATAGCTTAAGCTTTAGAATGTTTTATAGCTTTACATATTTGTGGTATGTGGCCAGTGTTGTGCCTGAGAGCATTCAAAGAAACACGTTCATGAGTTAAACTCACTTTTTTAACGTTTTTTAGCGAACAGAATAATCCTGTTTTTGAAAAACAAACTTGCTGCTCATCCTGATGTAATTTAATGATGATCTGTTCTGCATTTTTCATGCGGAATTTTTCCAGAGGCAAACGTTTGATATTTTATGCAGAAATATACTCTCCCCCGGGCTGAGCTGGCTGACTGCTCTGTGTGTGCACATGGCAGTGCAGGCACAGTTCAGCCGACATTGATAATGCTTCTCACCTAACTTTAAACTTGATGCTTTAAAACGAAAAAGAGTATAAACTGAAGGCTCAAGCTCTAATCATCAGAACTAATAAAGTGAGATTTCTCTTTTTTTGCACTTTAATTTTATTGTTTATGGGTGGAAGGTAGACCACAGACAAAGAGAGAAGCTGCAGCTTAGCTGGCCTTACGCCGGGCTCACACTGAACGCGGTGCAGCTGCAGTGCCATCGTGCTGCAGAAAGCCACTCACACCACCCCGGCCCAGCTACGGCTCCTGCTTCGGAAATGGCGCTCTCAAGAGCAGATGTTTACGTGGGTTCACGCGCTTTCTGGAAGTTCACGCGCTTTCTGGAAGTCCACGCGAGAACTAGCCTTGTCTGCTTGTGAGGGACCGGGCCGGTCAAGCATGAGGACACAGTAATAATTTTCAAAGAACATGAGTTTTATTTCCCCAAAATAACAAAATTCAAATAACGATTACAGTGCCCTTAAAAGAGGTCCAATAAAGAAGCTAAACTCAAGACAAAAAAATCAGTGTTTAACATAACAAAACCTCAAACTAACTGCTCAAACAAACAAACTGACCTCCAACACAACAAACAAAGGGGACTTAAATACTGGCTGATCAGACCAGACGGACACACTGAGGAAGAGGGAAGGAAAACATATACAGAAATTTAACTAACAAAAATAACTACACACAGTTAGCGTAAAAATTCACTTGAATGACTAACAACTAAACAAAATAAGCAAATCCCAAAAGCTAAAAGAACTTATGCAAAAATTAGAATAAAGACTCCATGGTCTCCCCCCATGGTGGAACTCCAGATGGTATCACCCAATCAGTCAATCTGGGATTGGAGTGTGCCAGCCAGAATCCGTTGCTTCAGTTCAAGGTACTCACCCACAGCACCAGCAAAGAAAGCACAAAAAACGTTAAACAATTGACCAAATTAAATATACAAAAGTTAACCAAATGTGCGCGCTACAAATAGAACTATTGTATTTCAATATTGTCAAATGAAAATATAAACAGAAACCCATGTATTTCTGCTGCAGTTAACGTGTATATGAAAACTCAAAATGAAAAAGTGTTTGTTTGTGGGGTTACCGACTGTGTGGCTGCAGGTATGGCCATCACACTGCTCCTTTCTGTTGCTATCCCTCTGAATGAATAAAAACATATATGGATTTCGTTTTCTATGGCAAAACTCGTTATCCGTGCACATAACTATTCTTTTTCATCCTCAAATAGCGCCTCCGTTTCCTCATTTTTCAGTTTTTTGTCGTTTTGTTTACACTAATCAAGTCAGTGTATGTTGGTGGGTTGATTTTATTTTAAAATTCACAGGAACTCTCTCCTGTGTGGCTTCCTGTTTGGCTGGTGAAATTCAGGAGCTTGATACGGAAGCCGTTGCAACGTCAGGCCAAATTTCCTTCTTGCAAAAACATTTCGTTCAGCTGCACAGCCTCGGTAACCGCATTGCACCATGGCTGATGTGAGTTTACACATTGATTTTAATTATTTGGGTTCCTTTCAGCGCCTGGACTGCATCTGCACCGCAGCTGTACCGCATTTAGTGTGAGCCTGATGTGAATGTTTATGTTACTTCTATTTTTTTCTCTCAGATCACCATATAGGTTGTAGCTAAAATTACAGCCCAGATGTTGTCACTGAATTTCATGTTTAAAGATCCACTAACGTGTCAAACGAAATCAGGATTTAATTAAAGAGGAGGTCCAAACTCGCAGTCCTTTAATCCTGACCACTGTTACATAGTCTAAATGAAGCATCAAAACTATTGGGACCCCAGCCATGGGTTACAATATTAAAGGCCAGTATGAACCTTTCTACACCTATCAGTGTCACACTAACACTAACACTAACCCAGCCCAGGAAGAGGAGGAGTCATAGCTGACTTCCTGTGATGTCACTGTCAACAAAAACACAGTGTTCCAACATGGCTGCCTCTACCACACGAATTTCCAGCAGGAGAACTGGACGGAGCGACAACGCACTGTCAAAATAAGGTAAGCTCTTTCCATGGAATCCATGGAAACATGTATATTTAATAAATGTATTTAATAAATGTAAACATTTATTAAATACTCACAGTTGAATCAATGAAAAGTAAAATAGGTATATTCTCACATTCTAGGACTAAAAGACTGGAGAGGCCTGTATGGAGTCATATATTAACTGTCTTATCTTTTGCAGAAGTATAAACTACAAGTGTAACCAAAGAAATGATGTATGATGATTTTCGATTTTCTACAAGTATTAAATGAAATGAGTGATCTTTGTTTATCAAGTTAACACACATATGGTTATAATATGATTGAGAACTGATGATTAAAATAAAACATTAAGGTTTAGAGATTCTTAATCATCTATATATATGAAAGAGATATAATGTTAATCAGTTGTGATGTATGAATAAAAAGAATGAAGTGATGCTTTTATAACTGTGTCTAAAGTAAAAGCAGAAAGCTGAGAGTGGAATGTGTAATACTGTGTAAAGTTTAAGGTTGAGCAGATAAGGGAGAGAACTGTATGCTGACTAGAAGTGACAAGAGCCGGCTGCGTGCTGACAGAGAGCCTTGTGAAGACCAACAAGCAACGCGAGGAAGGGCATAAAGCCAGCAGTGTGCTGACTACCAGTATCTTGAAGGCCGAAAAACAGCGCAAGAAAGTCACTGTGACCATCACTAAGTATTGGGCAATAACGTATTGTGCAATAACGGAAAAGGCTAACAAAGGGCTGACCAGTGAGACCATCTGCACTATAAAAGCGATGTCTTGCAGAAGACCAGCGAACTAGATCGAATGGAGAAAGACGCTACAGAAGAAACAGAGGACCAGAGACACAGCCCAGCTGATCAACTGCATTAAAAAGAGGATCAACCCATGTGCCCTGAAAGGACTGTGGCTCGAAATTGAGAATCTGATTTCATCTAAGTGAACTTGGTCGGTGAACAACTGATTGCTCTAAGTTTCAGGCTTCTGGAAGTCCTGAATCAACTCCAGCTACACCTCTAGGGTTTCCTTCAACTCTTCAGCCTCTGGAAGCTACAGTCTTCTGAGACATATGACAACAAAGTTCCTGTTTGACCATCAAAACCTGGAGCATCAGTCCCTGCCACTTAGAGGAAGAAAACTGAAGATTTAAGTTGCCTTTCTTTCAAGAAAATCGACTCGTTGTTTCCCGAAGAAACTTCCACATCGGGTACATGGATGAGCCTCCGTCTTCAAAGCCTCTCCAAACTCAGTAGTTTCAGCATCAGAGAAAAACAAGTTAAGTTGATTGATTCATTTCTATTATTGAAATTAGTATGCGTTGCTGAATTTAAGCTGTTACTGACCCCTGCAAGAGCGCTACTAATTAAAGAAAGCATATAAAATTCTAAATAAATTGTGGACAGTCAACTATTTGAGTCACCTTATTTTTGGTTTTTCGTTGGTGGTAAAAAGTCTTGTTGAATGGTTTTAAGAGATTTTAGGAGGTTTTTATAGGTTGCCTTAAGCCAAACTTGTTAAAACAGCGCCCTTGGGGCTCGTGCCGAGTCACTAAAGCTAACCTAACCCATATACCGAGTGCCAGTTATAAAATTAGGGAATGAGCTGCCGTTAACAGAAGTGACTGGCGAGGGTTGGACGACTGCTGTGGGCTACTCGGTTGTCCAGACCACCAGTTGAAGAAGGGCGAGACTTCTGGATTTAGGCTGTTAGACGTTAGGCGTGTCATTTCCCGATACCAGCTTAAACAGATATTTCAGTAAACCTTTCAGTTTTAGGGAAGTCCGGACCTGTTGGATGGGGAGCTGGAATGAGCAATCCCCTCAGAAATACGAAAGTAGGAGGGAGGGATTAGCTCATCAGACAACGAAAGCACAAATATCTCCTTGCCGGCGAGCAGACATAACTCTTCAACTTGGATCCAAAGTGACTACAATCACGCCGATGGTATGCAACAAAGTTAAAAAATGCTTTGCTGTTCGAATACCTGACATTCATTCATAAAAAGGGAGTAATAAGACAAGCGTGGCTTGACTTTTCCTTGAGGCCTGCAGAAGCTACAGAAGCTCCCAAGGAACGTTGTCCCTAACTGAAGCAATCTTCACCCGGCCTGACAGAGGACAACGGGTACGCAAGCAAGACGTGCACCAACAATTTGTCCTCTTTTGAACTCTGGTATGTCACCCATAATGTTGTGTGCATTTCAATATTTTGAGCAAAACTGTGCTCTAACCCTGCAAATTGAACCTTCACACTCTGCTCTTACTGGTGCAATGTGCAATCAATGAAGACTGGCTACCAGGCTGGTCCAATTTAGCCATGAAACCTCCCACACTAAAATGACAGGTGTTTCAGTTTCACTGTCCAACCCCTGTATACATACAGTGTATATATATATTATATATATATATATATATATATATATATATATATAGATATAGATATAGATAGATAGATAATGTGTGTGTGTGTTGTTACTCTCACCTGTGCCCCCCTTGAGATCTCTCTCTCTCTCTCAGCAAAGTCCAAACTCAAACTAATTAAAACGTATCAATATTTCACTGTACTGCAGGCTGTCTGTATAAGGCAGAAATTAGAATCACTTGACAATGTAGAATATATATATATATATATTTCAATTGTTAAAGAACTGCCATATATGAAACAATGATAAACCATTTTCTGATGCATAACTTTTCATCTTCAGTTTCTTCTTTTGAACAAAGAAGTCATTGTTCTCTGCATTGTGTTCAAGTTTTGATTTCATTTAAATTAAAAATTCGAAAGTTCGTTTGTTTTCGCGGTTTTTATTTAAAAGTCTGTAGATGGTAAGTGATTTATTGTTCATCCTGTCCTAATGCAAGCGGCGGTTTTTTTATGTCTGTGCACCACCTGTGTAAAATCTCCCAGTCCATTAAATCGAACGCACCGATCTCCTTGGCAACCGCTCTGTTTCGGAGGTAAGCGCGCATGCGCGGTCGTGTAGTGTATCTGAAATCTCTGGTCATAAGCGGTGTTTTCGAGCTGTACTGTGTTGTAATTCAGCAGAATAACATGAAACACAACTAGTTACTCTGCCTGTGCTTTTAACTGGGGTATTTAGCAGCGAGCAGACGGACATTAAACGTAGCGGTGCTCGTTTTAAAGGCTGGCCGTTTACAAAAGCCGAGGGGAGAGAAGCAAAGCAAGAGCATTGAGGCTCCAGCATAACAGAACAGTTCAGAAACTATTTGGAATGAGGGGAAAATACTTATGTTTAGAAACAGATTAAGTCGTGTTTTAGACTGCCTATTGGTAGCGGATCTGATCTTCTTTGTGTGCTCGTGAATTTTTGCAGCCGTAACTGGCTCTGGAAGACGGCTTCATAGCAGACAGCCGTTCTTTCCTTTTCCCGGTACTGCGTACCGGCGCAGAATCTTTTAGTGGTACGCAGTACCGGACCGTACCGGCTCACTTTCACCCCTGGCTCTATCTATCTTCCCTTTAACTCTGACCAGCTTCACTGTCCCTGCTGAAGAAAAACATCCCCACAGCTTGTTGCTCCCATACGGGAATTACATTACTCAGATGGTGACATGAAGTGTTTGTTTTGTATGCTAGAAAGTTGAATTTTGGTCTCATCTGAGCAGAGCCCCTTTGTCCGTTGATGTGTCTCCTCAATGGCTTGTGGCAAACCTGACGACTTTAAGCTTTCTTTCAACAGTTCTCTCTTCTTGTCCTTCTTCCATTAAAGCCAGATTTGCGGAGTGCACAACTAATAGTTGTCTTAACAATTTTCCCACGTCAGATGTGGACCTTTGCCTGCAAAGTTACCATGAGCCTCTTATTTGCCTCTCTGATTAATGCTGTGTTTACCTGGTCTGTCAGTTTTGGTAGACCGCCATGTCTTGCTAGGTTGGTCGTTGTGCCATTCTTAGATGATGGATTGAACAGGGCCCTTTTAGGTGTTCAAAACCTCTTGAGCAATCACAGACCAGCTTAATTTGTTAATTTGCACAAAGGTAGACATTATATACTCTTTAGGTAATAGAGGCAACTGGTTGCACTGGATTATTCAGGGGTATCAGAACAAAATTTAAATAAAAAAAAAAAAGGTTCTGAATACCACATGCCACAGTTTTAAGATTTCAAAACATTTTGAATACCATGTATCCTAGTTATGCACTACTTTGTGTTTATCCCAATAAAGCCTGTGGTTCTATGGTGAGACAAAGTAAAAATGTTTAAGGGGAATGCGTTATTGTGTAAGTCTGAGAAGCAGCATCAAGAGCTGTTATCTTTTTTTATTTATTTTAAGGATTCTCCACATCACATCCAGTGATTGTTGTGATGAATTCTGCTATGATGTTTGGAACATCTATATTAACCATTGCATCCAGAGATCTCCTTATATCACTAACCGAGGCCTCATTGGAGCTGTTACCTCTAAATAAGTTCTCACTGAATTCTAAAATCCCACAGTTTGATTAATAGCCTTCTCAGAGGGGTTATTTCCTCTGCTTTCATTTGCATATGAATTCTGGACCTCATAGTGTGATTCATAACACACCCACTGGCACCAGTCCCTCTGGGTAAATTTCCTGATGTTCTCATCTCACAATATAGCATTGGACATAAGGTCGATCTCTTTGCTTTGCTTTAAGTGCCTTCAGATGACTTGTTTTGAAGTTGTTCTGATATAATTGTGCTGAATTGAACTGTATTGAATTAAATGCTGAGGCACAGCTGAATTAAAACACCTAAAATGTGTACTGACCATATTATTTTATTTTAATAAAATTAATTAAAATATAATATTGTCATATCCACAGAGCTGTGCCCAGTTTTTGTTTTTGTTTTTCTCCTCCTCCTTAAAGGTGTGACCAGCAGATGCAGGCTCCACAGCTGCGGCTCATAAGGAGGAGTCAGCTCCCTGAGACAGACAGCAGATTGCTTTGCTCACATGAGTGGTAATCAGGCCCTAAACTCTTTGTGTCCCTGTGTACTGACTGTAACCTCCCTTGTCTTCTTCGACAAGGGACTGAAATTCTCCATTAATGTTTGAGTTCTTGAGTCCAGTGATCCGCTTCTTCATTCCTAGCGCCTCTCTGGATATCACCCAGATCTCTGTCCCTCTCCCTGCCGCTCTACTGTCAGGCGTCAGCTCTCCTGGTAATTCCCCTTCTTTACGTTCTAGTGTATTTATTTATGTGCAAGAAAGCCCAAAATTATTTATACCCCTGGCAGATGTAGATTTAAATTAATATTTTAGTTTGGCCAAACTAGTACTTCTTCTGTTTTGAAATAATATTACTATTTTGGAATGCCCCAGCTAGAGCTGACTTGAATCTGAAAGAGAACCTGTACAGGAAGTTAAAGATTAGAGTTATGACAAGGAGGTTTTCCAACCTCAAACACTTGGAGCTCATTACCAAGAATAAACATACAATCAATACATCAGTGAAAACATGCAAAAGGCTTTTCAGCATTAAAAGGGTTTGACTGCTGTAATGCAAATAAAGATTTTTCCACTGATTATTGGGAAGGGCCTAAATAATTTTCAACATAATAAAATGTAAATAAAAAACAGACAAATTACTTATTTCAAAATTGCTACTCCTTTTACATAGATTTAATCCCTTTTGAGATGTGTCTGTCTCATTTAACTTTTTGGTTGAATTTAAATGATCTTGAATCTTACCTCATCCAGAGGTTTAAATAATTTAGGGCTTAACCATGGCTGCAAATTTGAACAAAAAATATCTCAATGCCCTTACAAACAGTTTCAATGCCTATGCAGTGACATAGAATCCAGTTCAGTGGAAGTTCAGTTAAAATCAATCAGGTTTCCATGTACAGTCCAATCAGATAGTCATATTCAATTCTAGTTACATCCTGTCCACTTCAATCATAATTCTAAACAAGCATGTAACAGTAGTGGAGAGGAAAATGTTTTTTAACAGGAAGAAAGCGCATGCAGAACCAAGTTCAGAATGAGCGGGCACCTGCCGTTACTAACTGGATAAAAAAGAATCAGCAGCACCACAAGTAACAGATAAGCTTGAGCCTAAGACTGCTGTCTCCTTATATGTTGCTTGGCACCATCTGACTACAAAGACACATAAGTTCACACACAAGCAGTCTATTTCAGCTTATGTTGCTGAAGGCTCCCTCTGGTTCAGTTAAGTGAGTCCTGAGTGAGACTGATGGGGGTCAAGACCGTCACACAGACTCAAACAGACACATGCATAGATGTAGATAACCACAGTACAACGTTAAGCATTTAAAATATACTCGGATAACCGCATTAGACTCTTTACCCTAAGGTAGTACATTGTCAAACCCCGAATCCATCAGCAGCTGTGCTGATTTTAAATATATGCTACTTCAAGCTCTATGCGCATGGATGTCAGTGTTTCCACCCACAAATGTGCACTTGATCTGCATTTGTACATCTTTATTGTAAAAGCTTATGTATGCAAATATGATATGGGATTGCCAGGTAATAGAAATAGCCTGGATCAGTGCTTTTCTCCAGCCTTTTTTCTGCTGTGTTTTCTTTTTGTTTTGTTTCTTTTTGATTCCTATCAAGTCAGTTTATATTCAGGTACAAAAGGCAGAGAAAAAAATTATTGATGCAAAGTAGATAAACGTGATTGTTATTGTTTCTATTCTTTTCTTTTACTTAGCAAATTAACACAATTGTTTTTTTTAGGAGAACATAAGAAATCACAATATAAAAACCCATAAATTTCATCAAACTATTTACTACTAAAGAAGAATTTTAACGGAAGAACATTAAAACTAGTTCAGTGGAAAGTAAATTTTGGGATTTATAATATATACATAATATATTGCCAACAATGCTGGGTCATGTGCCTTTAGATACATTAAGTTTAATGACTTCCTTTTCTTAATACAAAGGCTTTAATGTGGTGTTGGCCCATCTTTTGCAACTATAACAATTTGAACTCTTCTGGGAACATTGTCTAATAACTTTATAAATGTACATATATACACAATTGACTTTACAATAGAATATAATGTGAGATCAAATAGTATTCAAGAAAATATTATTTTCAGAATCAGAATCAGCTTTATTGCCAAGTTTGTACAGACAAACAAGGAATTTGACTCTGGTACACTTTGCTCTCAGTGAGGATTTTTATACTTTTTTTGGCATATATAATACTGGAAATAAGGATTTTTTTATGTACATATATATACCATAAACTTTACAATGGAATGGAATGTGAGATCAGTCCAAGTATGCATAGTGTTATTCTGGAACCCTGACTGTGAAGTGTTCATCAGAGAAACAGCCTGGGGGAAGAAAATGTCTCTGTGGCGGCTGGTTTTAGCAGACAGCTCTGTAGGGCCGACCTGAAGGTAAAAGCCTAAGCAGTTTGTGTGCAGGGTGTGTGGGGTCTGCAGAGATTTCAGCTGTCCTTTTCTTGACCCTAGACCTGTATAGGTCCTGGATGGAGAGAAGGTCAGCCCTGATGATTCTCTCTGCAGACCTGATTGTTCATTGCAGTCTGGACCTGTGCTGTTTTGTGGATGAGCCAAACCACACTGAGATGGATGAAGACAGGACAGACTGACTTAGGGCAGTGTAGAAGACGACCAGCAGCTTCTGTGGAAGGTTGTACTTCTGAGTTGCCTCAGGAAGTACAGTTTCTGCTGGGCCTTCTTCTGAGCATCGTCTTATGTGAGAACCATCTCAGGTATTGAGAAATGGTGGTTCCTAGGAACCGGAAGTGGTCCACAGTAGACATAGTATCGTTGAGGATGGTGAGGGGGATATGTGGAGGTGATGTTCTCCAAAAGTCCACTATCATCTCCACAGTCTTGAGTGGGTTAAGTTTCAGTTGGTTCTGACCACACCAAAGTACAAGTACAAATGTCTTGGTTGAAAGTGTTGAAGGCCTAGCTGAAATCCACAAACAAGATCCTGGCGTACATCCCTGAGTGGCTGAGGTGCTGCAGGATAAAGTGTAGTCCCAAGCTTACTGCATCATCTGCTGACCTGTTTGCCTGGTAGGCAAACTATAGGGGGTCCAGGAGGGAGGCCTGTGATCTCCTTCAGGTGCTTAAACACCCATCGCTCAAAGGATTTCATGACCACAGACATCAGGGTGACAGGCCTGTAGTCATTTAGTCCTGTGATGGTGGGTTTCTCTGGTACTGGGATGATGGTGGAGCATTTGAAGCAGGAGGGAACCACACACAGCTTCAGTGACTTGTTGAAGATTTCAGCAAACATGGCGTCAGTTGGTCGGCGCAGGCTATCAGGCATAATGGGGAGACATATCTGGTCCTGAGGCCTTCCTTGTTTTCAGGCGCTAAAAGAGCCTATTTAAATCTTCCTTTGAGATCCTTAGTTTGAAGTTTGGAGGTCTGGAGCTTTTGACTTTGCAGATAACCTTGATGGCATTAAATTGGACAAACATTTTCTGTTTTAGGTCGGTTAGGACTACCAAAAATATTTCTTCTAACTAAATGCCAGAACACAGAGAGATATCATTTGTTAGAGGTTTTTATAACTGTCTTCAAAGTCTGAAGTTTCCTAACATTTCCTTAGTATTTTGTAGAATTGTCTTTTGAATTATATGATTTGGATCAAATATTTTGAGTATTCCTCTAAAAGCTTATCCCAATAGTTCATTTAAATGTTTAAGAAAACAAAATGATAAGTGTCCTCATCATGGGATAACGCTTATCAGCAGGAAAGTTTAATCTATAGTGTTTGAAAACATGCACCAACCATGTCTCAAACAGTGCCTATCCTCCTGATACGGACTGTGGCTTATGTCCTGGCCGTGGCACAGTTGACCAAGTCTTTACCTATGTGGAGTTTCTTGAGGATCATGGAAATATGATTATCCAGTCTACATGTGTTTTGTTTCGAAAAAAGAGTTACGACTGTGTCCCCCAAAACATTTAGTGAACAGGGGCCTTATGTAAGAAGCGTGCTTCTGCACAAAAACCTTCCAGCGGAATGTTTTATGCACAACTCGGCATGTACACTTTCACAACATTGTGCGAAAGTGTGCGCAAATCCACGCAAATATTTGACCTGCCATGAAAATGTGCAGAAGCCATGCAAATTTTTTGATGGACAATAAAAAAACTACAGAGAACTAAACTCACATAAATACATTGAAATATGACTCCATTCAGTTTTATTTAATTCATGGAGCATCAAACCCAATGTTTTTTTCATGAGTTTGAGAGATGAAACTGAATCACATTTAGTCTCATTCAATAACGTAACTTCCTCTGTTTTTGTCACCTGTAGATGTAAATGTGCATCGGTCTGAGAACTGAGGAGCATAAAAAGCATGTGAAAAAGAAAACTGAGTCAGATCAGCAGATTAATTCCAAACAAGTCGGGTTTCAATCACACATGTCCATGAAAGCTGCGTAAAGTTGCGCATAATTGTGAAACAATGGCAGCTTTGGCACAGCTGGTTGACATTGCCAATAGAAGTAGGAGCGTCTTTTCAGAGATCCTACTGATCTGCTGGTACATGGTGGTGCAGGGCTTATTAGCCGGTTTAGATTGTCCAGGGCAATTATTTTTGGAGCTCTGCATGGAGCTGGCCTCAGTGTTACAGAGGGAAACTAGGAGGAACCGTGCGTCTCTGATGCCAGTTCTAGTTCTCACTACGCTGCGGTCCTTTCAACCGGAGCCTTTCAGACGGAGCTGACTGACAAGTCAGGTGTTTAACAGTCACCCCTGAGTCGGGCCATGCCAGCCTCATCTATATGCTGCTCAGATATATAAAGTTCCCCTTATCTGTGGCTCTCATTTGCAGCAATGAGCAGATTTCTGAATGTAATCAGAGCTATAGACTGCACTCACACTGCTATAAGGGACCAATCTGTAAGTGAATATGATTTGTGAATAGAAGACATTTTCATTCAATATATGTTGAATGTATCTGTGTTGCGCAAATATGTCCCACAAATGCAATAGCAAGATGGCTTCCTCAACTCATGTTCCTTTATACTATAAAAATATTTATAATTATTCTAATTATATTAATGGTGTTGGGAACAAACAGTGCACGATGGCTGGCTTCTAGGTAATTTTCTATTTGTTTATGTGACGTCCTGAATCATTTTAAAGATTTAAACTTCACAGAGTGTGTGGGGTGTGAGCTGTGATCTTTGTCTAGACACAAAGTACAGTTTCCTAGTACAAGTAGGACTGAGATTGTTTTGGTGTATTTTTAAAAAATGATTGATGGAGTGGGATAGGAATGGATTGGGGCCTTGTCTGTAGTAATGTGGTTACTTCTCACGACTATCTTAGTGAAGAACAAGCCGATTCAAAAAGCAAAGTTCTTGAGTTACAGATTCAGCCATGGTCCAACTCTCACATGTTCTATTTCGTATAGGCTTCGCCCTTTAAGGCTATCGCTAGTGGGTTTATCCCTTCGCACGCAGCGCAGCACTGAAAACCTTAGTCCACGCCCACCTGCTGTGTGGGCCCCACGCCGGTCCGTATAAATTACGGTGAGACCGGACAAACGGCTCCCATTTTTTATTCAGCGACAGCTTAAGAGCACTGATTCTTGAAGATGAAGATTGATGTCTAGCGTCGGCACTATCCGCCTTTGCCCAGCTTGTAGTACTGGCTACATCATGAGCTACGACCTGCATGCCATCTGCGAGGGCTGCCTCAGTCCTGATCACGCTAACCTGGCCTTGACCCCGCAGTCCACCTGCCCTTCCTGCAGGTGTCTTCCTCTGGAGGAGAAGCAACGGCGGCTAGCCATTTTCTCCCTGCTAGAAGGGGTATTCCCCGTAGCGGACCAATGCTCCCTTGATGAGGCATTGGGCATCTTCGATGCTGGGCGGGAATTGCATAAGTGACAGAGACAGCAACTGATATGTCCACTCCCTTCCTCTGGACGGAGGACGCAGAGGCAGATGCCAAACCAGTCCAGGCTCAGGGCCTTCTGATGTCGACGACCACCCCGCTGCTGGATATCATCGCTAAAGTAGCTGAGGCTAAAGGTGTTCCTGTTCCCTCGCCTTTAGCCTAGCTCCCGACTGATGACCTGGCGGGAAAATTCGCCCCTGCTCATCTAACTCGCCGAGATCAGGTTTGGCCCCGTTTTCCGGTGGTAACTGCGTACCTGTCAGGAGTGGCGGCCGAGCCGTTTCAGCTGATGCCACCGGTCTCCACCTTCACACCCATCACGAGGGTGGAGTCCCTGACGGATCAGGGGTTTCCCCCAGTTCCTGCTTTGGAGTCCAGTCTGTTGGCAGTTTTTGGGGTTAGGTCGGCCCACCGCATCGGTCGACGGCCTGTGCCCCCCACCTCCAGCGATCAGATCACGGCCAGGCTGACAGATCGCTCCCACCAGTGTGCCGCTCAGGACAACACCGCCTTCCTGGCCTACGCCATCTCCAAGAAGGCTCGAGAGATGGAGCTGCCACCGGAAGATATGGAGGAATTCTGCAATTTCGCAGACACCAAACTTAACCTCTGTGCGGCATCGGCTGTGTGCTCCTCTCACATCGCTGCCTGGCAGACCCTGCTACAGCGACTGTTACTGGAGGGCCCGATCAGTCCGGATGGGCTGTTCGGTCCTCATTTCCAGTCTGTGCTGGGGCAGATGCAGACCTCTCAAGAGGAGCTTGAACGGTTCAGGAGACATGGGTCTTTGGCTCTGGCTCTGGCTTCCGTTCCTCCCATACCACCGGCCGCTGGCGGGATCACCATGATCAGCGGCATCAGCAGAGACGTTCCACGGCTGCTGCAGAGCAGAGGTCGGCAGTTGGCGTGCGCCTGGTCCAACCCTCCGCAGGAGCCACGGCGGAGATTTAACAAATGACTGGTGGGGGGGTATGTGTGTAAAACTGTTGATTATTTTGAAATAAAACACGGAATTTTCTCCAAGAGCAAGTTTCCGGTTTATTCCGGCTCAGCCAGATCCCGCTGTGCTTTCCTCACACACATCCTCCACTCCAAATGAGACGGTCCCTTTTAAACGGCCATTTAAGAGGCCCCGCGATCTCACAGTTTCAAAGCATGACTACACGAGACCATCCTATGCTGCTCTGGTAGAGCCGCGGTCACTGTTTTCTCCATGCTGTCCTCCCCAGCCGTCAGCGGGTGAGATCACAGAGGATCCACAACAGCAGCTCCCTACGAAGCGGCGCACCAGTGATGCCCCCGCTCAACACCAAGTTGCGAGCCTGGGTGAATATTACCCTGGTGAAGCTGGATACAGCCCTTTCGATCCGAGCCCCCCATGGGTTACCTCCGATCAGAATCCGAGTCGGGTAACGACGGTAGGGGCTCTAGCCTGGCTCGTATCCATGAGCACCACGGCACCACAGATAAATGCACGCCCGCTCTCAGAGCATCACTCAGAGTGGCAGCTTGTATGTTCCCTGGACAGGTGGATGGACAGACTGATCAGCAGAGGATACACGCTGCAGTTCCTGTCACACCTCCCACCGTTTAGAGGGATTTTGGAGACAGTCGTGTCCTCCCCGGAGCAGAGCTCCGTTCTCATGTCAGAACTGCAGGAACTCCTGATAAAAAACGTCATTTCCAGGGTTCCTCGCGGAGAGGAAAACACGGGGTTTTATTCCCGGTATTTTCTGGTTCCCAAGAAAGCAGGAGGAATGAGACCGATTCTCGATCTGTCCCTGTTCAACAAAGCGATCATGGAGAGACGTTTCCACATGCTGACAGTCAGACAGGTGATGGAGAACGTTTACCAGGACGACTGGTTCACCTCCATAGATCTGAAGGATGCTTATTTTCACATCCCCATCATCCCGAAACACCGCAAATATCTGCGTTTCGCTTATTAGGGTATCTCATATCGATACAACCGCCTGCTGTTCGGTTACTCTCTCGCCCCACGCACGTTCTCCAAATGTGTGGAGACGGCGTTGCAGCCGCTGCGATCGGCAGGGATGAAAATCCTCTTTTATCTGGACGACCTGCTTTTGCTGGCTCGGTCCAGAGAGGAAGCGGCGGCACAGACAATGAAACTGGCCGCACATCTGACAGTCCTGGGGTTTTCCATAAACTGGCAAAAAAGTTCTGTTTTCCCATCCCAGATGATCGTTTATCTGGGGGTGGAGTTAAACTCAGCCACAATGAGAGCCCGGCTCTCACAGCCGAGAACAGACGCGCTGTCAGCGCTTGTCCTCCGTGTCAAACCTCACAGCATAGTGACAGCTCTGTCACTTATGCGATTACTGGGAATGATGTCAGTGGCTCACGTGGTTGTTCCGCTGGGTCTGCTTCATATGAGACGTCTTCAGAGATGGTCCCTCCTTCAGTGGGACCCGAACTGGCCCACTGGGGAAATCCCCGCATCCTGTCAGAGGGAGTTCCCCTCAGCAGACCTGCATCACACGTCTCAGTGTTCACAGACGCATCCCTGTCGGGATGGGGAGGAACGTGTCAGTCTCAGGCGGTGGGAGCACAGTGGCCAGACCACATGTCTCTCCACATAAACGTGCTGGAGCTTCTCACTGTGTGGAAGGTGACACAGCATTTTGCTCCTCCGCTGCAGGATCAGCATGTTCTGATCCACACAGACAACAGAGTGGCGGCAACCTACATAAATCGCCAGGGAGGTGTGCGCTCGGCTCAGCTGCTAAACATTACCAGGCGGCTGCTTTGCTGGGCGCACATGAACCTGCTCTCCATCAGGGCAGTGTACGTCCCCGGCGTCTTGAACAGAGGAGCGGACATTAGGTCCAGAGGTGGTCCTTGTGCCGGGTACTGGAGTCTCCACCCCGAACTGATTGTTCAGATCTGCAGCAGATTTGGGAAAGCAGCAGTGGATCTTTTAGGCACACGGGAAAATGCACAATGCCAGTTGTGGTTCTCACTGAGCCCACGGGAGGATCCACCGTTAGGAGTGGACGCCTTTGCTCACAGCCCGTGGCCGAAAACGCTCCTTTACGTTTTTCCACCAGTTCCGCTGACCCCGCAGCTCCTAGACCGAGTCCGAGAGGAACAGCTCTCAGTGATTCTCGTAGCCCCCGAGCGCAAATGGTTTCCCAGCCTGCAGCTGGTGTCAGGTCGTGGAGAGAGGTTCCTCTCCTCCAGACGGGAGGGGCAATCTAGAGCGTCCCAGAGTTAGGTCCACGTCTCTAGGTCTGGCCACTGAACGGGAGCGCCTAGAAAGGCTGGGCCTCCCGCACGATGTGGTGCGCACGATTCAGGGCGCACCAGCCCCTTCTACCACAGCGTCATATGCATCAAAGTGGGCAGCTTTTCAGCGCTGGTGCACAGAGAAAGGCGTGGAGCCTTTTTCATGTCCATTAGGCTGCGTGCTGTCATTCCTCCAGTAGCTGATGAAAAGGAATTTAGCTTTCAGCACCATTAAAACTTATGCTGCAGCTATTTCCTCCTGTCATGAGGGTTTTGGTGACAGAACGGTCTTTAACCACCCGCTGATGAAGCGTTTTCTGCGGGGTGTACGTAGACACAGACCTGTGTCACGCCCTCTAGTCCCGCAGTGGGATTTAGCGCTCGTCCTGTGCGCACTGGTTAAAGCCCCATTTTAGCCCTTATATCAGGCTCCACTTAAAATTATGTCTTTTAAAACAGCCCTGCTGTTAGCTCGGACATCTGCGAAGAGAGTGAGCGATTTATCTGCACTCTCTGTCGCTCCCTCATGTCTCAGAATATGACCCGATGGCAGCTCAGCTGTGCTGCGTCCTAACCCTGCTTTTACACCTAAAAGCATCACGAGTTCGTTGAGATCGAGAGTGATAACTCTGGATGGTTTTCACCCTCCTGCTCATAACTTTGAAGAGGAGGCCACCTCTCATCTCCTCTGTCCCGTGCGCGCGCTTTCATGTTACGTAGCGCGCACGGCTGCACTTCGCCGCTCCCAGCATCTGTTCGTGCATTACACTCTGCAGGACGTCCTCTATCTGTCCAGCGCCTCTCACATTGGCTGTGTGAGCCTATTTCACAGGCTTATTTTTCCTCTTGGTTGGATCCTCCAGAGAATCTCAGAGCGCATTCAATTAGGGGGATTTCATCCTCCACGGCTCTGCATGGAGGAATGACAGTGGAGGACATTTGCACAGCAGCCTCATGGTCATCTCCATGCTCATTTATTCGTTTCTACCTGCAAGATGTGTCAGGTTTCTCCATGACTCATTCTGTTCTCAGGGTTCTGACAGAATGATTATTATTTCGTTGCGTTTATTATTGAGTCACCCTTCCTGCATGCAGACGCAGGGTGCCATAATATTTATTATCAGCCACAATTCGTGACTTCTGCTGTTATTGTCACTGCGGCTGTAATTTATTAAGCCTCTGTGTGAATAGAGGTTATTCTCCTCTGTTGTGTTGTCTGTGGCACACAAGGTTTGTTATGCTGCATCATTACGCATGATCCAGCTACTGATCTGTCTCCACGTTCCCTCCCGGAGATTTTTGACCTGCTCTGTTCATCGTTACACTGTTACAGTTCGTAACCTTTGTTTTCCTATTTACAGCAGCAGGTCTGTTATCTCAGCCTGTCCCAAACCAGAGATATTCTTCTCTGTTCATTGTGATGCGCAGGACACTTGGAGTGCGTCATGACGCATTCAGAATGCTGAGTTTGGTTTAATTTATGCGAGCAGATGTTTCAGTTGTGGTCTGGATGTAACCCAGTGAGGCATAGACTGCATCCTGCTTCGCCTTTAACCCACTAGCGATAGCCTTAAAGGGCGTAGCCTATATGAAATAGGACGTTGGTCACGTACTGTAACCCCAGATTCTATGAGTATAGGCGCAGCCCTTTAAGCTCTGGGCCTCACTGGTTCCTGAATGGCTGAAGAAAAAAGCTATTTGGTAGCCATTTGTCCGGTCTCACCGTAATTTATACGGACCGACGTGGGGCCCACACAGCAGGTGGGCGTGGACTAAATACACTTTTAGTCATAGTCTGATAGATCCAGTTATTGTTTATGTTCTTAGTCTGGTCATTGTTTTCTTGTATTCTTGTCACCTCCATGCTCTCCTTGCTCATTTGTGTTAATTAGTCACTCCCTCTGTTTCCCTGCATCCCTGGTCCACACCTATGCCATATTGCTCCTGATTAGCTTCTCTCCCACTTCATTGGTTCTCACTTCACTTCCCTCAGTTTATAAGCTCTCTGGTTTGCATTGTTCTCCACTGGTTCCTTCCGTTAATGCCCTGTTATCATCCTATTACCTACCCTGTGTCTTTGCCCTGGTCCAGTCCTGATTCCTTCCATGTCTGTTGCCTGGATTTTCATGCGCCTGCTTCCAACCTGTTTACGTTTTTCACCTGCCTGAGTTCTTGTGCCTGGTCGTTTGTAAGTTTATTTTTTCATTAAACCTTATTTCATTACCTCTCTACTCAGCATTTGGGTCCCACCTCCAAAACTCAAACATGACAGACAGTGACACATGGAGGGGTGTGATTGAGAGGAATTGAGAGGAGGATGCCAGACAGATTTGGCAAGCTCAAGCATATAGTGAAGGTCTGCTGGGAATATCTGCTGGAGCCCTTAGCCAGGGATTTATTCAAGTCCCACCTCCGGGAGAGCTTTGACCAGATTCCGGGGGAGGATGGAGACACTGAGTCAGAGTGGACTATGTTCTCCACCTCTATTGTCGATGCTGCTACCCATAGCTGTGGCCATAAGGTCTGCAGTGCCTGTCGCGGCGGCAATCCCTGAACCCGGTGGTGGACACCGGCAGTAAGCAATGCCGACAAGCTGAAAAAGGAGTCCTATCAGCAGTGGTTGGTTTGTGGGACTCCTGAGCTAGCTGAAGGGTACCATGAGGCCAAGCGTGCTGCAGACGGGGCGGTAGCAGAGGCAGTAGCAGAGGCTAGGTCATTCCCAAATCCATTGACCTCTGTTTTCTTTTCATTTGAGCAAAGGACGTTCAGCTGTGTTGAGTGTTTTAACATCCTGTAAACACTTTTGCAGATTCTAAAAACATTGGGTAAATAAATCAGTACATCATACATCATACATACAGGGATTGGACAATGAAACTGAAACACTTTAGTATGGGAGGTTTCATGGCTAAATTGGACCAGCCTGGTAGCCAGTCGTCATTATTTGCACATTGCACCAGTAAGAGCAGAGTGTGAAGGTTCAATTAGCAGGGTAAGAGCACAGTTTGGCTCAAAATATTGAAATGCACACAACATTATGGGTGACATACCAGAGTTCAAAAGAGGACAAATTGTTGGTGCACGTCTTGCAGGCGCATCTGTGACCAAGACAGCAAGTCTTTGTGATGTATCAAGAGCCACGGTATCCAGGGTAATGTCACCATACCACCAAGAAGGACGAACCACATCCAACAGGATTAACTGTGGACGCAAGAGGAAGCTGTCTGAAAGGGATGTTCGGGTGCTAACCCGGATTGTATCCAAAAACATAAAACCACGGCTGCCCCACGGCAGAATTAAATGTGCACCTCAACTCTCCTGTTTCCACCAGAACTGTCCGTCGGTAGATCCACAGGGTCAATATACACGGCCGGGCTGCTATAGCCAAACCTTTGGTCACTCATGCCAATGCCAAACGTCGGTTTCAATGGTGCAAGGAGCGCAAATCTTGGGCTGTGGACAATGTGAAACATGTATTGTTCTCTGATGAGTCCACCTTTACTGTTTTCCCCACATCCGGGAGAGTTACGATGTGGAGAAGCCCCAAAGAAGCGTACCACCCAGACTGTTCCATACCCAGAGTGAAGCATGGGGGTGGATCAGTGATGGTTTGGGCTGCCATATCATGGTATTCCCTTGGCCCAATACTTGTGCTAGATGGGCGCGTCACTGCCAAGGACTACCAAACAATTCTTGAGGACCATGTGCATCCAGTGGTTCAAACATTGTATCCTGAAGGTGGTGCCGTGTATCAGGATGACAATGCATCAATACACACAGCAAGACTGGTGAAAGATTGGTTTGATGAACATGAAAGTGAAGTTGAACATCTCCCATGGCCTGCACAGTCACCAGATCTAAATATTATTGAGCCACTTTGGGGTGTTTTGGAGGAGCGAGTCAGGAAACGTTTTCCTCCACCAGTATCACGTAGTGACCTGGCCACTATCCTGCAAGAAGAATGGCTTAAAATCCCTCTGACCACTGTGCAGGACTTGTATATCTCATTCCCAAGACGAATTGACGCTGTATTGGCCACAAAACGAGGCCCTACATCATACTAATAAATTATGGTGGTCTAAAACCAGGTGTTTCAGTTTCATTGTCCAACCCCTGTACATAACAATAAAATGACACATCACATTTTTTTTAAATATGGACCCCATTGGAAGCAAATAGATACACCTTCTAAAATTAAAAAAAAATGTTAGAAAGGAAAGGCAGCTTGGAAATTGGCCTTAATTTTAAAAGAACATTAGGGTCCAAGTTGTTCTTTTTAAGAAGAGGTTGTACAAGAGCATGTTAAAAAGCAGCTGAGACAAAACCTAAGAGAAAAGAGGTATTAACGAAACTGAATACCTATAGACCAACAGCACTAAAACCAGCTTCAACAGTCTGGGTGGCCTTTATACTGTCACTTTGACAGTATAAAGGCCCCAGGTGTTGAGCTATTTCAGAAATCTGAGAGATAGTCACTGGTTCAAAATTTTCTAAAAAAGCAGGAGATGCAGGCGGAATAGCAGGATCAGGGGTGCAAGATAACAGAACTCATTATATCAAAAAACATTTTAAACTCCTTTCGCAAAGTGAAACAGAAGGTGTTAGGCAAAAAGAATCATTAGGAATCAAAAGAGAGTTTAAACAAATAAACAGTTGAGGCTTGCTGATATTCTCTGACACAAAATTAGAAATAAACTGGGTTTTAGCAATTTTGACAGCAGCCTGATACTCAGTTAAACTGTTTTTTAACATTTCCAGAGAAATGTAAAACATGTCCTTCTTCCAGTCTTTCTCTGCATACCGGTAGGTGCATCTAACCGCGCTATTGTGCTAATTGAGCCATGGGTCTATAGCTGGTTTACAGTGTTTAGGCTTAAAAGGAGCAATGACATCGAAGATATCCGTACAAAATATAGTTCAAATCTTTCAGGAGCTTTTCAACATTTCATTTCTGGTGGAACTCTAGAGAAGTAAGCTCCCTCAGGACATGCTGGAGGGACAATGCCTCTTTGCTGGCCAGGATGTGCCTGGGAAGAGGGAAGTGTGGGGCTCTCTGCTTAGACTGCTGTCTCCGCGACCCGATTGTGGAAGACGACGAGTACAAGTATAAAAATAATATATAATAGGTAGATAGAGAGCTATTTAGCAATGCACTTGATGTGATAAAAGTAAAATTAGAAATGCTTAAAGGTATTGGTATGTTAAAATGAAAAGGTAACTATTTGTATTTGAATTTAGTGTTTAACCTGGTGACCCCTAATTTTCAGCACTATCCATGTAAACTGTAGCTTATATTTCGTTTATCTGTTTCAGTCATAAGCAATATAAGTGAACATGATAAGGTGTCAGTGGGAAACCATGCATGTTTGTAGCTTATTTTGTGTGTAATTTGTCACCAGGGCTGTATTTGGGATGATATGGACTAGGGGTGTATCTCAACATAAAGCCAGATCAGGGCTCTGTCGCCAGCTATGACATGTGCTAAGCAGTAGATCTGATTGCTCTGTACTTTGTACTCTGTACTGGAGGGGGTGGTCTGTATTACAGCAGATCTGAACAAGCCTATGGCTAAGGACATGCTGTTGTAGGGATGAAGGGCTCCAGAAAGTCTTGGGCCCGAGACCGGTCTCAAGACTGTTTTATCCTGGTCGTGGGCCCAGTCTCAGTTTCGGAATGTGATGCTTCAGTCTTGGGCTTGCTCTTGTATTATTGGGCCTCGAAAAATTTGGGTCAATGCCGGTTCAAGACTTTATATTTAACAAGGTTTTTGTTAAATATATGAAAACGTTTCTCCCTCTGATCTTTACCTGCAAACACACATTAAAAAACAAAAACAACGAACTGAATGTGAATTAAAAGCAAAAGCCATAGAAGTGATGAGAACACAGCTGCATGCTGCTATCTCAGAAAAAAACAATGTTATTGTTGCTTATGACAGCGAATTCTTGTTACAAAATGTCCGCTGATTCCAAAGTTATTAAATTTGCTTTTCACAAACATGAAGAGTATGAAGAAGAGGGGAAGAAAAAACACAGCACAAGGTATAGATGTTCAGTATCAAAAGGTGAGGGGGAGAATGTTTAGTTTTACTATTTAATACCGGCACAAAAGGCAAAATAAGTAGCAATTAATTCGATTAACATCAGCCTTTGGGCAAATGTGACAATGTACTCTAATCAGCATTTAAAAACTACTTTTATTTGAACTCATGTTATTTAGATGATTTCATCAAAATTTTATTTTTATTATTTAACCTTAAAATGTTAATTTTGATAAGATAGTTTAGTAGTACAGGCGTTTCCAAATATTTCAGCCTGGGCCCCCCCCCCTGAAGTCTCCTTATCTTTATCTTAGCAACCTCACCCTCATCTTATCTTACTTCTATCAAAAAAACACTTGCCAGTAATATTAGCAACAGTTTTTCTAAGTTTTGTCATAATTTATATGATATTAGACCTTATTTTGTAAAAGTAATTATTTACAAAACCTTTTGCAAATTTACTAGGTTTTTCTAGTTTTTTACACATGACAAATT
Source organism: Crenichthys baileyi (assembly GCA_036173005.1). NCBI lineage: Eukaryota > Metazoa > Chordata > Actinopteri > Cyprinodontiformes > Goodeidae > Crenichthys > Crenichthys baileyi. The sequence continues at coordinate 202,436 of JAHHUM010001290.1, forward strand.
ATTTTTAATTATAATTTTTAATTATTTTTTAACTTATCATGCAAGTACTATGTAATTTAAGCTGATGAATTCAGTTCAGAGATTGTGCATTGATGTGTGGCTGCATTTAATAACTTACATATTAGTTTATTATGATGATTATTTTTGATTCTTCTATTAGTTTTTGCATTTATGGTGCAGATTTTATTTTAGAATGGATTCCGTCTTGGTCTTGGAAAAACCAGCCTTGACTCCATGTCTAATCTGCTGTTGTATCACAGTCTCATGAAGAGGATGCTCTAGGTTGTCCTTTATATTCATCAGTTTATGAAGAATCCTTCTTTGCACTTCAAGAGGATCCAGAGCAGTGCTCAGAACAGAGGCCTTCTTCATCAGCTTGTTGAGCTTCTTTAAGTCACTGGCTCTGATGCTGCCAACCCAGCAGATGATTGTAGAAAATACGTAGTATCTTTGCAAAGGTACAAACTAAAAGACTGACATACTATTGTATTATTTTTTTATTCTAGAATATTATTTACATGTTTGTTTGTTTTTTACAATATTTAAAAACCCAAACTAAATAAGTTATTTCAAATAAAAGATAATCTGTGCACCTGTGTTTTGCAAAATTCATCCATTATGGGATAAATATTTCACTTACGTCCAATTGATTTCTAAATGATTTTCCTCCCGCAAATAGGTGACCTCTGGTAACCAATCCGTAAAAACTTATATTTTAATTTATTACATTTACAGTAAATTTAGTCGACTAAAATGTAATAAGATTTAGTCAGTTGCAAAATGACTAAAACTAAAATACAACAGATAACCCAAATGTGACTTAATTAATTTAAAATAAACATCAAATAATTAATATGTGATCCAATGCATGCCATAAATGCAACACATTTTGTACTGTTTGGTTTTGGTCAGATCGTTTTCTTAGACATTGTTCACATAAAAACATTTTACAAAATATAACATATACAATGACTATATTTTTTGAAGTATTTGTAGCTGTCTGCCACTTATAAACTTAATTCTTGGTAAGACAAACCGGGATACTTTTAAATGAGTTTTGCAAGGTAAAAATCTTTGCTTTTTATTGTGTCTGACTGTATAACAGAAAGTACTAGAAAAAAATGACATACCAGTATTTTGCTTTCATTGCGTTGTGTGTTGAACCTATTTTCTCCAATATTTGAGAAATAATTCCCTTATATCTGGTGTAATGGAAAGGTTGGTTATTAAGAGGAAATGGTAAATGATATCAAAGGAACATGAGCATCACATAATATTTTGTTTATCAATGCAAGTCCTTGTTGCTGTGATATGTCCATTCATCCTCTGAGTTTCTCTTGCTTCATCTTTCTTTCTTCATCGTGCTGTGTCTGTCTTCGGAAAGCAGTGGGTGCGTTAGGTAGCTAATGGCTGGAGGCCTGTTGTTCCTCCCAGTCTCTAATGTGTTATGCCTACACACATGCACCGCATTTACCCACACACAGAACAATGCAAACACACACATGGACATCTACACACTTAAACCCCGCTGTGACATCATGATGGAGTGTCAGGTGCTGCTGGCTAATTTCTGGCTCTATGTGTGAGTGCAGAAGAGGTAGAGTGGATGACTATGAATACTAAACAGCTTGCTAATGATATCCATTGGATATGTGTGCATGTAGCAGCTAACTAATGATATCTATTTTCTTGGTAAAAAACGAAAAAAAACACGTATCTGTAGTGACAACTCTTGTTTTCAACCTCTTCTATTCACTGCACATCCAAATGCATGTGAACACACACACACACACACACACACACACACGCACACTCAAAGCAGATTGCCAACATCACCACATATATTCATCCTGCTCCCACAAATCGTTCAAGTCATCAGTCATTCTTGGTTGTTTTATAAAAGTATTTATTTCTAAAACATGTTAAGGGAAGTAAAACAATTAAAAATAGTTGTTTAAATGTGGTAGTATCATTTGGTTACACCCGTATCTTAACCATGTTTTGGTGTGTGTGCTGAAGGATTACTGTGTTGGCATTACTTTAGAGATGGAATTAAACTATTAATCATAACTGTGAAAATAGGAAGCATCAAACTGCACACTAGAATGATTATTGTGATGACAAAATATCTAAAATATGTTTTCTTCTTCTTTATATTTACTGAGGTTAGATTAACTCTTATGCCTACCAGATCTACAAGAACAATTCAAAGTACGGTGGGGAGAACAAGTATTTGATAAACTGCCGATTTTGCAGGTTTTCCCACTTGCAAAGCATTAGGAAGTCTTTAATTTTTATCATAGGTACTCTTTAACTGTGAGTGATGGAATCTAAAACAAAAATCCAGAAAATCACATTGTGTGATTTTTTAAGTGATTAATTAGCATTTTATTGCATGAAATAAGTATTTGATCACCTAACAACCAGTGAACCGGCCTGCTAGTTCTTCTTTAAGAAGAAAAAATGAAAGACTTCTACATGCTTTGCAAGTGAGAATACTTGCTCTCCCCGCTGTAGACATTCTTCTTCTAAGTTTAGGCTTTGTTTTGCACACACTAAGGAGCAGCTGATCAGCTCATATGAATGAACAAGAGGGTGTATAATGATGCAGGAGTTCAGAGAAGTGGGATGTTGCAAGACCATGGAGGGCTTTAAAACTAAACAAAACATTTAAATTACATTCAAAATGTATGGGGGAAATGTGCTTACATATATGTGTCCAAGTTAAAAGACGTGCAGCATTTGCTCTGTAGCTGGGCAATAGTGGATCCACTTACCTTTAAGATCAATGGTCAATAGACACTTTGGCAGATAACAACTGAAAAGAATGGTGCCTGAAACTGAGCCCTGAGGGACTCCACATGAAGAAAATCCACTCTGTCAAGCAGGACCTGAACCAATCTAGTGCTGTGTTCCTGATGCCCACTCACTGCTCTTCTAAAAGCACAAGAACAGCACAGTCACCCAAGTCAGTAGCTAAACACACTCCAAACGGTTAAAAACTATGAAAACGGCAGATTGCCGCCTTGCAGCCCAGTTTCTGAAGAGAGGGGATTGTGCTTCAGTGTGTCACAGTACATGTTATCATTTATGGTCCCCTCAATAAACTGTAGCTCATCACAGCTGACAATACTCATGCAGCCCCAAACCATGACACTCCCACCTCCATGCTTGACTGTAGGCAAGGCATACTTGTCTTCGTACTCCTCACCTGCTTGCTGCCACACACGCTTGACACCATCTGAACCCAGTAAGTTTATCATTATTTTCATTAAGCCCACATTACTGCACTAACAATATTTTTTCATTGAACTGATGTAATATTCTAATCTTATAAAAAACTACAAGTTGTGTTTTCATTAGCTGTAAGCCTAAAAGCATTATAATTACAGAAATAAAGGCTTAAAAAAATTGATTGTGTTGAATTAATCTACATAATGTGTACTGAAATTAATGAACTTCTTAGTTATATTTAACCTTATTCAAATGACTGAACATATAACCCTTCAGACTATAAAAAGCTTAATATGCTGCTTAGAGCTACACGCAAAGCTAAGTTATCCTATTTTTCTGAAACATAAGAAGTCACTAGAGACCAGCAATACCAGTGTAGCATCTCATTTCCCTCATTTAAGCCAAAGAAGACATTACTATGTGTGTGTTAAAATGAGTTCAATTTCTATTCTGAAGTCATACTTTTTAGTTCCAAGTAATGAAATTTAAATGGTTTACCCCTTGAAGTTGGAATTCAGAGGAACTTGGATGAACCCCGAGTTCATATTCTTTAGAGCTACTCTATATACAGTATATAGCATAGTAAAGGTTACTGGAATACAATGCTTATTTTCACTCATACTGCTTCACATATGAAAATGATTTTAACTTAGTTTTTTACATGTTTTTCAACCAAAAGTTTAGATGTTTTAAGTTGAAAATGGTGTCAGGATGTGTACATTTGATTTGAAATCTGTTAAATTAAACTTGGAGGTGCTTTTTGCACATTGCTGTTCAAGTCAGAATTGACACTGCAATATTTAAGTTATTGAGCTTTTTTTGTTTGTTTTTTGTCAGATGAAATTGGGACCAAGGGGAATTGCATACTTAGAAGTCTGTGTTTACCTCACAAAGAATGGCAAAGCTCAAATAATGATTGGTATTAGTTTTTAGTGTAAGTGTTCAGTATTAAAAGAATATTGTACAGTTTAAAATAATTAGTTTAGCAAACACAGTAGTTGGCTGTGATAAAACTAAAAAGAGACTGACTTTTCCACATGATTTGCAAAGAAGGTGCTGATAAAGAAGATCCAGAGGATGTTCAGGAGGCACCCAGCTCCTGGATTAATAATCACACTTAACTTACCCACAAGAACTGATGTTCACTTATGAGTTCTTCTGCAGAGTACTGATAGATTTACAAGGAAACACGGTGCCCCTAACACTAAGAATTATGATACTTCAAGGAACTTTGCAAGACATAAGCCCGGGTCATTATGCAAGCCAAATCCAGCTTCATTTGACATTGCACATGAAAACTCAAGAGAAAACCCCTAGCGAAGTCAAAAAAATTAAACAAGTAAAATATTGTCAGAGATCTGCTTTTAGTTCTGTGTTTTTTCCCTGTCCTCCTAAAGCTGCAGGTTTTCGTTAGGGCGGGGCTGAGCAGCTCATGCAGTGTGGCTGCATTTCATTAAGACCTCATCAGCAGGAGCTGAAGAGGAGCTGGTTGCTAATCAGCTGACATCTGAGTGTCTTCCTTCATGGTACCTCTGGCCTCTATCTACAAGTGTTTGCTATTGCTGTCAAGTTCTCTCTTTCTGAAGGTTTTCTTCCACGCTGATCAGAGCAAACAACTGATTTCCTTACTGAGTTCTTCCTGTTACAAACCCTGTCTGCCCTCCGATGCAAGATTACCAAAGAACCTCTGCAGTCTCTGACACACCTTCTCCTAACGGATTCCTACACCTGCACCAGTAGGTCAGAGGTTTAACGAAAACAATAACAAATATGAATTGAAAAGATTTTGTTCTTTTCTTATATTAGATGGACATTTTCATTGCAAAGAAAATAACTTTGCAGATTGAATACCACAACCAAACTATACATATAACAGACTCAAAATGGAAAATGAAGTGGCAAAGTGCCTGTAAATGCAGTACATCTGCTTTCAAGATGACCTTGTATAAAAGACATTCATGATTGATGAACAACTTAAAACTGTCCATATCCCTAGATATAGATTTAAATTTAAAATAATTTTTATGCAATGTTCTGTTCTGAAACGCAGCAAGATATCTCTGAGTTACAACCAGTAGATTTTTATTTATGTTCATTTATTTATCTATGTTTTTTGTACCTGTATGTATTCTTTATTACGTGTCTTATTCACATTTGCATGCTTGTTTTAGTACAGTCGTGGCCACAACCACTGTGCCATGTGTTTGTTCTTTGCTTCTAATGAAAATACTTGAAACAAAATTATCTTAATTCAACCAAGTAGTTTCTGATAGGAAATGATCTCAAAAGATAATACAGATGCAGTGAACCTTTGCAATTAAATACTTTTAATGTAATAATAGATAACATTTATATAGTAGTTCCACTCAAGTTTAAATTCTGTTTTTGAATAAATGCAAAGTTTTACCTAAAAACGAAGTCAATACCAAAGAAGTTAAGAGGATGTCTAATAATAAATAAAAACAGAATACAATCATTTGCAAATCCTGTTCAACCTGTATGAAACTGATTACACTACATAGAACAAGATGTTTAATATTCAAACAGATAAACTTTATAGGTTTTTTTTTTGCAAATATTCACTCTATCCATGAGGAGTGAATGCTGCAAGTCACTGACTTGATGCAATCTGCTGGGTTTCCTTAGAAAGAGAAACTTTTAACCAATTTAAATAATAAACTTTGACTGCACTGTTTGATAACTAGGATCAATTGGAATGTATGTCCTTGAGTTGGAAAATGTAAAAAATGTAATTTGATTGAAATGACTTGTGCCTAGAGATGACATGTGAATTGGCGCAACGTAAATAAACTGAATTGAATTGAAGTTTACATTAGCATAAAGCTGAGTTGTTTTCTTTCTCTTTTACTTTTTTATCATGTTTTTTCCAAAAAGTATTCATTTTCTTACCTTTATGCCTGTGCTTTACAAACGTACCCACCAAACACCCTCATGAACTCTGACTGCCATAGTGATGACAAACATTCAGCTGAAATCAAACAAACCCCTAAAAAGGGAGGCACCCTTAGCTGGTATGTGTCAACGTGTGTGTGTGAGGGTGTGTGTGCGTGAGTGTGCTTCAAATGTGCACGTGTACAATTTGTTCTCTCAAAGTCCTGGCTCTGTGTGTGGCCCATTTACACACAGGACCTGCTGCTGTCCTGTAATCTAATTCTCATTTTTCTAATCAAATTATTAGAAGTCTATTTCAGATTATAGATAATGGTAAGTCTCACACACACACACATACAAAAGGGTTTCTTTTGTGTTCACTGCTCCTAAATCTATGCAGTGTCAAGCACAGTGAAACACATGCACAGAGACTCCGATAAATGCTCACCCTATTTCACAAGCCCCGTACATATCCACTCATAGACTCTTTTCAGGATGCCATTCATCAACAGCAGTAGGCTGGAGGCTGACCTCTGACCCTTGGAGAGGTCAGTTCCCAGGAGTCAGGAGGGCTGTTGTTAAGTGGGAAGACAAGCAGGCATCTGGCTTGAAACAAGGGGTTTGTCTGTATTACTTTGTAGCTGTTTGTGCATGTGTGTGTGTGTGTGTGTGTGTTTTATTTACAAAATTGTGTTTGCATATGATTAGGACTGTTTGTTGTTGTCAACTCAGTCTAATTATTCTAAACAAGCAAACCGTGTTTCATCTTCACAAAGTTTAGTTTTTATTTTGAAATCGATACTGAAGGTTGTGTGGTTTGGTATAAAAGTAACATAGTTGGTAAGCAGAGATTAGTGTAAAGCATAGTGATTGCTCTGGGTTTTCTCTGTTGGCCGTTGGACAGCAAAAGTGGATCTTTAGGTTAAGGCTTGCAAAATAAGAGGTGAGATCTTTATTTTCTCTGTCCAGTTTGCAGAGTGCGAGAAATTCACAAACCCTCTGGTAAAAGCTGCCTTTAATAGTCTTGGACACCCTTTGTTTCACTAATAATTAGCAACATAGAAGTGATTTCAGTTGTGTGTCCTCTACAATCACATTCAATAAATTTGAGTGTTATTGAAATCACGGTATGTTTCAATATCTCTATTCACTAAGTGAAACACATTATATTGATTAATTACACAAGACTGATGTTTTCAAGCATTTATTTCTGTTAATTATGATGATCTTCTGCTTGCAGCTATTGAAAACACGACATTTAAAATTAGAATATAAAATCAGATCATTAAAAACTTTATACTGAAATGTGAGCTTAATGAAAAAAAATGTTAAAAATTTTAAAACCC
>JAHHUM010001291.1:0-75954 GCA_036173005.1 Crenichthys baileyi
ATAAAAGGGGAAACCAAGCTCAGAAAGGTTTTTGGTTCACAGTCATGTGTTTGCATTTGTCAGATGGTTTTCAACAAGCCAATCACCATTGTTTGAGATACAGAGATAAAGCAGCTTCATAAATCTTGAAGGGAGACACCAACAGAAAAATAAGGATACACTGTTTAAAATATTTTCGTAAATAAAAACTTGAAAAGCATTGTTTACATATGTATTCATGAGGTTTGGCGGAGGACTGGTAATGAGCCATTCATTTGATCCAGGTGTGCTGGAGAGGGAATGCATCTAAAAGTTGCAGGACAGCAGCTCTCTAGGACTTGTCTTGTCTGACCATAACACAGAACTGCAGTTAAAACCCCAGAGGTTTTTAGCAATGCCCAAACATTTACATTTGTGATATAAAACAGAAAAGTGTTTTTTTTCCTCACCCTTTGCTGCAGTTCTCCTATACTGAGATCCAGAGATTTTCTGTTACCTTACCAACCCTTTGCTGTGCATGCTGGAAAGATAAACATAGACCCTTACCAAGCCTAGTGGCCAGCCTCTCAGTGTCCACCTGTGTCTCATTATATTTAGATCCAGTGGAAACAGAAGCTATTGGACTAATAATTAAAAGTTTCTAGACATGCAGATAAAATTATGAAGTAAAGTATAATCTTTACTTCTTAGTAAAGAAGAAAATGAAATGTATGTGTCCTTCACATACATTTTATTTATAGGGATTGTTATGGGTGCCTGTAATTTTGGTACCCATAATAAAAAACATTTTGTGATTCAGAGGGGCTCTCTCCCCCACCCCCACTGAATACATTTACTCAAATAAAAGGCTGTATTTTCTAAAAATTTCAATGTTAGATTTCAGATACATTTATCTTAAAGCTCCTTACGTATTATTACATAGGGTAAAAAGTACTAATAAGAATAGTTAAACTATGGGGGCATTGTAATTACAATGAGAAAAATCCACAGAGACGGATCAGAAATTAGGATGTATTCCCTTTAGACGACACAGTTAAAAACCCGAAGAAGACACAAATTAAATTCAGGTTGCTCATAGTATGTTAGTAAAAAAAAAAAAAAACTATTAGACATAAATTACAACAACTTCTCAACTAAAACAGCTGAAAATGTTACTGAACTCGAAAGTTTTGAATAAAAATGATTCTTCACCTTTTCTAAGTTCGTAGGTGACCATGCAGGGGCTCATGATTTAAACACTTTTTCTTTTTGTTTCCTGTTATTTTTCAGGCGGATCCTAAAAGCATTCTCCCTCAAAATGTTTCACTTTGCCACGAGTCAGATCCTCTGTGCTTCTTCTTTGAACTGTTTTGTTCCGATTGTCCTCCGCCTGAAACTGATTTTCAGAAACAAAGACTCGACAATAAATGGGGCCCATGCACCTCTCTGTGGTCTACAGTTTAATTCATGTGCATATAAACTAGCTAACTGAGTGATAGCAGTCCTAACCATCTGCCATGCCAGAGAAATGTGTTTATTGTCATAACAAGATATGTTATCAGCAGTGAAAGACTGCTTGTGTGTGTTTGGTTTTCCTTAACATTATTTCCCCATATCTGTATGTTAAACTGTATATTTTAGTGAGTTTGACAGAATGCCAACAATTACTAATGGGATCGTCATTATTGTTTTCTCAAACCATTTACAGAGCTGACAGTCAGACAGGCAGTGGTGTCTGGTGTCTCGCAGTTTGGAAATGTAATGTATACACTGTGCAGCACATATAGACATCTGTCCCTGAAGCAGCAAGAGGAGATTGCTCTCTGAGTTCTTTAGTTACCACGCTGAAGTCACCTGTAAGGAGAAGAAAAACATTCTTCTCTCCTTTCATCAATCTGAAGTGTCCAAACAATAAAAACCAGGCTGGCTTTCATCACAGCACTTAGGAAGTTATGACTTTATGGAGCTTTTTTCCAACATTTAGGAGAGACACTTTAGATGACAAGTGATACAAGCGACCCGAAGCCTTGACAAGTGCTGTGGCACAGCTTAGCAGACCACTTCAGGAATGCTAAGAGATCAGAGCCAAAAAAATCAGAAGGTTACTAGTTTGAATGATCTGTGGAAGATTTTTCTGCACTTCCCCAAGCTTTTAGCGCCACTCCGTATAGGTGTAATGCCCTCTTAGTACTCCACTGGTGCTGTCCCATGATAGACACATCTTCCTCCTCCCTCTAAATGCACCACTAAGGTCTTGACAGTTGATCTCTCAGGGCTTGCTACTCAGTCCTGACATTTGAAAAGAGTTACAATTTGCATCCTGTCTGTTAGCGCACAATCTCTCAACAGATTGTGAGGGAGGCATCCGTCACTGAGAGCCAGCTACAATAGGTATTTTGCTTTCAGTTCATTGCACACTCTGCACATCCTGAAGGCAAAAATTATATCACTGCACATCATTTATTTCTTTAGATCATTCCTCCTTGGGCTATAAATCTAAATTCATGGTGTGCAGGTTTTTAAATATAATTAAAATTATTCTAACTTTATCTAATAGTGTTTGATGCAAAACCCAAGGAAAATGTCACAACACATTGTAATAGACCTTAGCGGATCTGAGCGGGTGGGCATCAAGGTGGGCTTTAGAGAGGAATTAAAAGAAAAAGTTGCCAGAAAGTTGCCAGAAAGTTGACAGAACGTTTCACAAACTTTACAGCTTCTTGGTAGTAAGATATTTTTGTCAGATTATTCTGTAATACTAAAGTTCAAAGATAAACCTATCATAAGCTTCAAAGGCTTTTATGGAGAAATATATGCAATTTATGCAAAGTTTCAATAGGTTCTCAATAAGATTGAGATCTGGGGTGTATCCTAGCCATGGGCCCCAAATTTAAACGTTTTGATCCTCTTCATCCCTAAACCACTTCTAAGGATGTTAGAAGGGATTGTATTATTTATTTGAGGCACTCACTTCAACCAGAGACCTGGTCTAAGGATGCTTTACTGTCAGCATGCCAAAATAGTCTGAAGGGTGCTTTTTCTTAAGGACTAACTGTCCCTCACTCCTCTGCAATCCAATCCTTATACTTCTTGCAAAACAACATCCTGTCTTTTCCTGAGAATAGTGCTATCTTTGCTGCGTTTCTTGACATTTGACCAGGGTCCAAAAGTCTTAACCTTACTGTGCGTGGAAAAACACAAATGCCTGATGATGTTCCTGAGCAAGCTCTGCCCTGGTGGTATCTCTGCACATAATCCACCTACGGAGACAGTCTTCCTGGACTTTCTTTGGGACCTTCTCTGTAAAGTTTTGGATGATTTGATAACATTTTGACATAAAATCTAGGTATTCTAATGCAAATGTAATTTACTGCAAAGTGTCGCTTTTGTTTCCTACGAGGTAGACATGGTTATAATAATGATTTTAGGGTCCACTCCCTTTTGTGATGGCAGTGCCCTGTCCGCCATAACACTTTCCCCTGAACTAACCATGATATCAATGCAAATAGCAGGTCACTGTGGCAGTCTAAAACCAGTGTAAATCACACTTTTGTAATTGAGTTAATCCTTAAATTTATAAATAATTGCATTTCTCCCCTTATTACTCTTCATAGCAACAAAGACTCTATGCTAATTGGCTCCATACAAATCGAGCAGTTAGGTTTGTGAGCCATTTGTTATATGTTAGTATCAGTTTAATAGTACATCATAAGGAAAGATTTTGGGCTTATTAATGTGGATCCAGTAACAGTTTTAAGTTCTGGCCTCTTTCCTGACACCACAACTTAATGCCTTTGGAGCTGCAGCCTAATCTTTACTAGACAAGACTATAGCTCTTCAGCAGGTACATGCATTGACATTTTCACCTGCCTTTTATAAACCAGAAGCAGGTTGGAAAGGTCGTCTGTCTTTTAAAGCTTTTATCACTAAAACAGCGTGTTTGCCTTGGCTTTAAAATTGCAGACTGCTTATAATCAGCACACCTTCACTTTCAGCTTCTTAGACCCTGATGCTCAGTCTGATGTGTTTTAAACACTCTGGGTACGCATTTTGCAGCAATTCCCAGCTATGCACATTTGTTCCTTGTCTAGTTTAACTGACTGTGCAGTCTAAGTTTTACATTTTTGTTCTATTACAGTGTTGGTATTTTATTAAAAAAAATACTTTTCCTTTAGACAAAATCACCTGAGGTTCAGGCAAACACAGTTTTTGTGTCAGTTTTCCTTATGCAACAGGTTTCTTCTTGAATTCGTCATTATCATGATGTTTCATCTCAAACCAGTGAACTGCAATCACCTGCAGAGAGCATTTGGCTGGGTTTAATGGCTCATTTCCAACATTAATGGTCTCTTGTTTAGATGTATCTGATTATTCTTTGATTGTGAAAAATTATTGTAACAACAGCCTGAGCACCACATGTACTGAGTTAGGAGGGAGAATGGGTTATTATGAGATCTATAAGATTCAATAAAATCAGTAAATGTTACTTCTAGAGAACCACAAAAAAGGCCAGTAAGCTTGAAATTCACCATGAAGCTAAAAGAACCTGCAGAGTAAAGTAATAAGTCTTTCCCTGAAGCAGGAGTGAAGTGTGTTTTGTGAGCTCTTTTATACATATTTTTTTCATTTTGCTCAGTGGCCCACTGCATTCTCCACGGGTAACAGGACAATTTCTTCTCTAACTGTGCTTCTAGGTTTTTTATTGATCAGCCTACTGTAAGTTACTTTCCTGCAGACTGAGACTATTGCTAAATCAAAGTTTGCTGTATCTTGTGTTCAAAGGAAACTCTGTTGAAGTGTAGGTGTGGGAGGTCTAGAGCTCATTGGTCTGTTGAAGGACATTTGCTCTTCTGAAAACAGCGAAAAGAAGTCCAGACAGTCTCCTTTTTCACTTTTTGCTTTTCTGTAGCTCTATGTGCGTCTCATGTTGGTCCTGTGTGTACGGGTCTTTGAAACAACCCTCTTTTTAGCTTAATAGGTTTCTGAGGGGTGAGGAAGTGAGAACAGAACTGTGTTGTGTTGGAGGAGGGTGGAGATGGGACACAGGGTGGTAGCAGGTTCTCATGAGTGCTAAGACAATGTGTTGGGGAAACTCTTAATTCTTCTTTGAACCTGAGTTAAGGTTCTCTCAGGGTATGGGGGAAGGAATACCCTGCTGGGCACCAAGCATGGAATAATGTATCCTTTGGCAGCACTTCCTACTTTAACCTTGAACAAGTTTACTTTAGTGAGCAATATTTGCTCATCAAGTGTCCCTTCTTTGGTGTGCAGCAGCACTCAGATTGTAAAGTCACTTTTACTTTATTTGAATATATACCTGTACTTCTTGATAGTTTTACTGTTGATACTCAACTCATGATGTTTGATATGTTTTAATAGTATGAAAAAAGGATTCCAGTTTCTTTCTGGACAAGAAAAATAACTATTTTACTCACTCATATCCAGGGGTGAAAGTGAGCCGGTACAGTCCGGTACTCCGTACCACTAAAAGATTCTGCACCGGTACACAGTACCGGGAAGAGGGAAGAACGGCTGTCTGCTATGAAGCCGTCATCCAGAACCAGTTACGGCTGCAAAAACTCAGAAGCACACAAAGAAGATCCGCTACCAATAGGCAGTCTAAAACACGACTTAATCTGTTTATAAATATAGCTTTTTTCCACTCATTCCAATTGTTTCTGAACTGTTCTGCTATGCTGGAGCCTCAATGCTCTTGCTTTGCTTCTCTCCCCGCGGAGCTCGAGGCTGTTGTGAACGGCCAGCGTTTAAAACGAGCACCGCTACGTTTAATGTCTGTCTGCTCGCTGCTAAATACCCCAGTTAAAAGCAAAGATGGAGTAACTAGTTGTGTTTCGTGTTATTTTGCTGAATGACAACACAGTACAGCTCGAAAACACCGCTTATGACCAGAGAGTTCACATACACTACACGAGAGCGCATGCGCGCTTACCTCCAAAACAGAGCTGTGGCCAAGGAGATCGGTGCGTTTGATTTAATGGACTGGGAGATTTTACACAGGTGGTGCACAGACATAAAAGATCGCCGCTTGCATTAGGACAGGACGAACAATAAATCACTTACCATCTACAGACTTTTAAATAAAAACTGTGAAAACAACCGAACTTTCAAGTTTTTAATTTAAATGAAATCTAAACTTGACCACAATGCAGATAACAATAACTTCTTTGTTCAAAAGAAAAGATGGAAACTGAAGATGATAAGTTATGCATTAGAAAATGTTTTATCATTGTTTAACAATTGGAATATATATATATATATATATATATATATATATTATATAATATATATATATATATATATTATATATATTCTACATTGTCAAGTGATTGTAATTTCTGCCTTATACAGACAGCTTTCAGTAAAGTAAAAATATTGATACATTTTAATTAGTTTGAGTTTGGACTTTGCTGAGAGAGATCTCGAGGGGGGCACCGATGAGAGTAACAATTAACACACACACACATTATATATGCATGCATATACAGGGGTTGGACAATGAAACTGAAACACCTGTTATTTTAGTGTGGGAGGTTTCATGGCTAAATTGGACCAGCCTGGTAGCCAGTCTTCATTGATTGCACATTGCACCAGTAAGAGCAGAGTTTGAAGGTTCAATTAGCAGGGTAAGAGCACAGTTTTGCTCAAAATATTGAAAAGCACACAACATTATGGGTCACATACCAGAGTTCAAAAGAGGACAAATTCTTGGTGCACGTCTTGCTGGCGCATCTGTGACCAAGACAGTAAGTCTTTGTGATGTATCAAGAGCCACGGTATCCAGGGTAATGTCAGCATACCACCAAGAAGGACGAACCACATCCACCAGGATTAACTGTGGACGCAAGAGGAAGCTGTCTGAAAGGGATGTTCGGGTGCTAACCCGGATTGTATCCAAAAAACATAAAACCGCGGCTGCCCAAATCACGGCAGAATTAAATGTGCACCTCAACTCTCCTGTTTCCACCAGAACTGTCCATCAGGAGCTCCACAGGGTCAATATACACGGCCGGGCTGCTATAGCCAAACCTTTGGTCACTCATGCCAATGACAAACGTCGGTTTCAATTGTGCAAGGAGCGCAAATCTTGGGCTGTGGACAATGTGAAACATGTATTGTTCTCTGATGAGTCCACCTTTACTGTTTTCCCCACATCCGGGAGAGTTACGGTGTGGAGAAGCCCCAAAGAAGCGTACCACCCAGACTGTTGCATGCCCAGAGTGAAGCATGGGGGTGGATCAGTGATGGTTTGGGCTGCCATATCATGGCATTCCCTTGGCCCAATACTTGTGCTAGATGGGCACGTTACTGCCAAGGACTACCGAACCATTCTTGAGGACCATGTGCATCCAATGGTTCAAATATTGTATCCTGAAGGCGGTGCCGTGTATCAGGATGACAATGCACCAATACACACAGCAAGACCGGTTGAAAGATTGGTTTGATGAACATGAAAGTGAAGTTGAACATCTCCCATGGCCTGCACAGTCACCAGATCTAAATATTATCGAGCCACTTTGGGGTGTTTTGGAGGAGCGAGTCAGGAAACGTTTTCCTCCACCAGTATCACGTAGTGACCTGGCCACTATCCTGCAAGAAGAATGACTTAAAATCCCTCTGACCACTGTGCAGGACTTGTATATGTCATTCCCAAGACGAATTGACGCTGTATTGGCCGCAAAAGGAGGCCCTACACCATACTTATAAAAAATCGTGGTCTAAAACCAGGTGTTTCAGTTTCATTGTGCAACCCCTGTATGTGCATCATGCATATATACCCCCAGTGCATCCACAGCTTGTGGATAATGACTGTCTTTAAGTCTGATTGAAGATCATTTTATTTAAGGCCGATTTCAAAATAAAACTCAATAAATCTCAAAAACGGGTGTAGTGTTTGTTCCATTTTTGCCGTTATCTGGTTTGGAAACTATCCCACAAAGTATTGCGAGATAACGCAAAGACTCTTGCGTGAGAACGCAAAAAGTATTGCGCAAAAGAAAAGAAAATTCCCCCATGTCCCCTCGCAGGCTCCGTAGAAAGGCTTCATCAAAGGAAGATATTAAATAAATACGTTGTGAAATATAAAAAAATCGAATGTACCATTAAATGTACAATTTCTTTTAATACATCATTAAATATTAAGCGTACCACTAATTATGTCATGTCGTCTTTAAAATTATACTTATTAAGTGCATAATAGTCCATTTCATGATATAATGGTACATTTATTGTTTCTAATGATGTATTAAATAAATAAATGGTACCTTTAATTTAATGGCACACTTAATGTTACATTTCTTTCATGTTACATTTACTTCACTCATGGGATATTCACAACATTTATTTATTTAATGATGAGTTTATTGTATTAATTTTGTCCAGTTTGACCCTGCATTCTTGGTGCCTGTATAGGAGGTCATGTCAGAGTTTGAATCAGGTGTGCTGGAGCAGACACACATCTAAAACTTGCAGGGAAGGGGTCTCTGAGGACCAGGGCTGTAAACCATTGAGGTACAGTTTCTAAATTATGAAGGTAATGCCTTTTTGCACTTTTGTTCACCAAGTACAGTTCTCTTGCTAGGTGCATTTTTCTTTCGTTTCAGCAACTTGAAACATAAAAGTAATGTCATTGTTCAAAGGAAACAATCACTTAATAAATGAGTAAAATACAACTATGTACATTTTGTTTATTCATCTAAGATAGGCATGGTCTGTTTCCTTGTTTGATATTTTATTATTTCTTCATTATTATTCTTTATACTTTAACTGGCCTTTACTACAGCTTAAAACAGGGACCTAACTGGTCCTTCAAACAAAGAAATTGCCAAAAGACTAAATGAAGAAAACAAAAATGGGAGTGGCACAGGAGTGGGAGTTGTTCTAAATGGGAGTGGGATGGGAGTGGGAGTCAATTTACCAGGACTGGGATGGGACAGGATTTTTTATGTTATGCTGGCCTGGGATTGGGATGGGACAAGACATTTTTCTGTGGGAGCGGGATGGGACAGGAGAGTAAATCCACTCCCGTGTCACCCTCTAGTACAGACAACACCAAGCAGCTAGCTAGCCTAACTTGGCTCAGCTACAAAAGCATCTAACAGACAAATTAAAGTCATTTACCAGTTCTGTGAAACATTATTTGATTCCTTCTTGTTTGGCTCTTTTGTCACACCTAAATGTTTCAGATCATTAAAGAAATCTTAACAAAAATGTAGTTTTCAAATAATGAGTTAATTTATTAATGTAAAAAAAGTCAAAACCAACCTTCCACCATGTGTAAGTGCTCTTGTTCTGCTTGGTGGCAACAGCTGCCATTAAGGGTTTACAGTAACTGGCAGCGAGTCTCACATCTCTGTGGAGGAATTTTGGCCTACTTTTCTTTGCTGAATTGTTTTAATTCACAACACTGGAGAGTTTTCAAGCTTGAATGGTCTGTTTAAGGTCATGCCACAGCATCTCAATCAGAATGAAATCTGAACTTTGACTAGACCACTTGAAAACCTTTATTTTGTGTTTTGAGCCATTGTCCTGAATAATTCAAGAGTGCTTGTGGTTAAGGTTTTCCTTTAGGATTTTCTGCAGTGAGCAGAATTTATGGTTCATTATGGAAAGTCATCCAGATACAAAAGTAGCAACAGAGCCCCAGACCATGAAACCACCACCTCCATGTTTGACTGTCAGTATGAAGTTCTTTGACTTGAATCTTGAATCTCTCCCATTAATGCCATTTGGCCCAGTCTTTCACATTTTTGAATGATGAAGACTGACCTTAACTGAGGCAGGTAAAGCCTGTGGTGCTTTATATGCCGAGCTGTCCTTCTGCTTTAGAATAACTCTATCAGACTGGCCTCTCCTGCGTTCAGTGTTTTCTCTGTTTTTCGATATTCTCTGTTTGTGTTTTCATAGAGTCCGAAAAGCCTAGAAATTACTTTTAAACCTTTACAAGAACGATAGATGCCAATGACGTTGTGGCTCATCTGTTCTTGGATTTCTCTAGATCAGGACTTGATGTGTTGCTTTTTCCGATCTTTTAACCTTCTTCATGTTGTCATGTGGGTTCTACTGTATTCAAGTGATTTCTTGATTTAACAGGTCCTGCAGTAATCAGACGGCTAGTGAAACTGAGCTCAGCTTTCTAAAACCTTCGGTTCATCAGGTCATTAATAATGTAACAAGGACGTCGATCAAGTTTTCGCATCGGTCCATGTTGGCTTGGATAGCTTTTTTATCTTAATAAATGAAATCATAATATGAAAACTGCATTTTGTATTTATTCAAGTTATCTTTTTGTAAAATTCAAGTTAGTTTCTTTAGATAATCTAAAATATTTAAGTGTGACTAAAAGCAAAAACAACAGAGATCTGTAAGGGGGCAAAAGCTTTATCATCAGACTGTAACTATAAGTCAAACACCTGTGTACTTGGTTCTCTATATAATGAAGACTATAGTAAAGATTAAAAAAAGTATAATTACAATAGTTTGAGGCCAGCTCAGGACATTGTTTTTTATATGTTATTGGTGGTTATTGTCTATCATTAAATGTAGCTTGGCATGTTTGATCTTCAATAATACGTGGTGTTGAGCATTGACAACCTTTAGTTTTATATCGTATTTCATTCACAGTTGAGACTCATTTCTCAAAATATGTGTCTAAAATCAATGTTGATGTAGACTTTGTACTCTATATGGTGGTGACCTCTCCAAGCAAAGGGGTATTTTTGAGCTTTTGTTGACTTGGAAGGACCCCAGGCTGATCAGTCTTCTTCCACTGGGATCAGCCGTCACTGTAAACATGTTCAGGAAAATATTTACACAAGAATAACTTTGCTCCATTGTGCTCCTCAACCAGCAGGATGTGCTGGAGGATTTGGGTTTGTGTACAAGATAAGCAGCAATCCAGGTTTTGATTGGCAGCCTGTCATTACAGAGTGTTGAGCAACCATCCGTACCCCTTTCTGCTGCCGGTGCCTCGTCAGTTGTCTGTGTTGCAAACATTTAAAGATAAATGAGTTAGTTATGTAAAAAATTGCTAATTCTGCTCTTTGACCTACACGTGTACCCTGCATATCAAGCTAGTGTGTGAGATTCATTAAATGAGGGCTTTTAGATCATTAGGATTCTGCTTTACCTGTCTTTTGAAAGTTTGATAAAGCTGGGAAAGTGTATCTCAACCATTTTCAGATAAACACAGATTCTTATTTCGGGGAAATGCCATCAATTACTGTACAGAAAATCTCTCTCTCCAGAACCATATGACCTCTCAATCTCTGTTATTGCTCTGTGTTTGTTTTCATCTCTAATGATATCCAGGTGGGGCATAAGTCATGGTGACACATTTATACATGATAGACTAGATGTGCAATGTCTGACTAAATGCTAATACAGCCCTGCAGGGGCTGTGGGATGGTAATGGCATTCTGGAAAGCCCATATTAACCAAGCACATCCCAGAGAAGTGGATGTATTGGTAATGAATCAAGGCCAAAGAGTCTTTGCGGCTCTTTTAGAGGCGGAGGCCACAGAGCTGAGAGCAGCATTGCTTCATGATGAGAGACTGGGTCATGATTTCTCTGTCTGGGTGTTATTCAGCATGAAGGACTAAATGACTTGCCGCAAATTGCCTTGCAGCTTGTAAATGTTGAGAACAGCGTGTCTGATTTCAGATTCCCAATGTGTTTCGGAGACTTGATGACCTACCAGCAGCAGTTTTCTTTCAAAACCCCTCAGTCCTGACTGACCCATGTAACATGAATCTAACGCAGCTGTTCTGTTTGATTCCACAGGTCTTGTGATTGGCTTATCTATGACTCCGCCCTCCCTTGAGAGCTCCGAAGGTGATCGTGTAATTTCAATCAACGAAACACTTTCTATTACATGCAGGTATGTTTTTGTTTTAATATAGATCAGTAGAGGTAACTCACAAGCATGATATTATACAAAATAAAGAACTAAAAATAAAAATCTACTTAATTTAATTTAAAACAAAACAAAAGAATATAGTGCACAAGTTTAAATTTACTGTGGATTTTCTCTAATCATAAACAGGGCCAAAATTATACATACAGGCCCAAATGCACACTAAACTAATATTTGGTTAAATGTCCATTAGCAGGGTAATTCTGGCTGGATATTTAACCTTTCTTGAAGAAATTGTGGAATTAATTTAAATTGTTATGCTTACCAGACATAAACTAGGCTTTTGAGCATGAACCATACATTTTCTGTTGGAGTTTAGGTCAAAGCCTTTGCAGAAGCTTAAAGTTAGCCTGCTTTAACTAGTCTGTGCTTGACAACTGGAACAGTGTTCTTAGGCTTGAAAGCCTCACTTGACTCCTCCAAATATTCTTCTATAAGAGATTTCCGCAGAAGACATTTAGTATCATGCAAATGACATGTGAGTATCTGCACATTACAATTAAGCTTGAAAGTGTTTACTTTGGAGCAGGTGCTTATTTTTCTGGCCAACGTATTCTCAGTGCACGTGGATGTTAAATTGGCTTCACAATGGACAGTGATACTGGTGTTTTAGTATGTTCATAGGCAAGATGTGGTTCCAGGGTTTGTCTTGAACATTCATCCATCATCTATACCCACTTGTCTATACTGGGTCCTGGGGTTGTTCAGCGGTCATTGGGCGAGAGGCATTATACACCTTAGACAGATCCCAAGTCCATCCTAGGGCAACACAGAGACACACAGGACAAACAACCATGCAAACACAAACATACTCCCACCTAAGGGTAATTTATTAAGTTACCAATTAACCTAACAGTCATGTTTTTGGACTGTAGGGTGAAGCCAGAGTACCAGAAGAGAACCCACAAATGCATAGGGAGAACTTCATGCAGAAAGACCCCAGGCCAGGATTTAAACCTAAGAGCCTCTATGGGTTCGACTGCAAGCCAACAGTCCTACTAAATGCAACACTGTGCAGCCCTTGTTCTTGAACATCATAATGAATTTAATTTAATCAGAGATGTCAGTTTGGATCAGAGGAGTTAAGCTTTGACGCAACTGGTCCAACCAGACAGTGATTTTTTGGAATAGCTTTAACTCAACCCTGTTGAAGATTAATGGACTGTGCTAGGAAAACAACTACTTCATTTAAGCTCTATCTTTTTGGATAAATACAGCAGTCAAATATCCAGACCACATTTTGCCAGGTTCTCTTTGATGGCCACAAAAAGTTTGTTTCTCTAAAACTTGCCAAGGGTCCCTTTAACCAAATATTTGGGAGCATGTATGTTAACCTACACAAGTTAACAGATTTCTAGTTTATTCATCATTTGATATTGGTATTCATGTAAGAGGAAGTATTTTTACTAAATTAGATACTAAATGTTTGTTGAAAACATCTCGATTAGGTAGTGATTATTGCAGGTGCTGTGTCAGAGTAATCCAAGTTTTTGTTTCATGAATATATATTATTTTTTGGGAAACTGATTATTTGCCCTGATGCGTGGATTTAAATTGCCTAATATAAATTTGCTTGTAAAAACAATCATTTATCGTCATGAAATCTCAGATTTGCTGTCTGCAGCCAAGCTGTCACTACATTGACCATTTTGTTTGAATGAAGAAAAAAGAGATGCTGTCTTTGGAAAGCTGGTGATACGTTTGGATCTTTTCCAGAACAGGCCTTAAATACTTGTTTGCATGTAAACCAATGGCAGTACCACTAAGAGAGACAGGGTATCGGATTCAATTTTGACAATTTATATGCCACAGTGTGTGGTTTTCTTGGCTTTAGATATATATGCGTCATTCACACGGGTCTAGAAAATTACCCTCGGGGTATTTTCGCAAAGCTCTATCATTTTCATGTTTTATCCAGTCATAACATTTTGGCCCTGCCTGCAGATTTTGGCCATTTGCGTTTGATGTGGGCAGGTGATGAAAGCCGAGCTATCAGTTTTCAGGCAGCCATTATGATCCCATGCAGCCTGGCTCAAATGCCTCCAGGTTAAGATAACTAAATTTATGTGACAGAGGGCAAAGCAAACAGGGGTGGGTGGATGAATATGAGCATTTTCTGGATCTCATTTGCTCTGTTTATAAATATATTACTTTCTAAAAGTTAATGCTTACAAGTGTTTTAATTGTTCTTTTTCTCAGGGGACAACGCACTCTGGCCTGGTCTTGGCCGGACAAAATGCTGGTTGGACAGGAGCTCACAGACCGTCAGGACGAGCTTCAGTCCACTGGGACCCCTGGTCAGAGAACAGTCTTTATCAGTGAATGTCCCGGGCAGAATGGGCAGCAGTACTGCAAGAGGCTGGTCCTGCATGGATCGCAGGGCAAAGACACAGGCTACTATCGCTGCTATTATAAGGACATTAATGCCATCATTGATGGCATCACCGCTGTCAGCATTTATGCCTTTGTCAGAGGTGAGCCAAACTAACAGAGCACACATACATTCCCCAGGGGAGCTCCAAACTCGTTTTAAATGTGTGGCCACCAGGAGTGTAACGAGACCTGGCATGAGATCTTGTAATAGTAAAATGTCAAAATATTTTTTGACAAAGTAAAGTCTTTCTTTCACAGTGTTTCTAGTTGCTTTTTATTCCAAGTTATTAACATGAGCCCTGAACACCTGATAGTAAAGGCTACTTATGCTGGGTGATAACATTCGTTTAGATTGATTGTTATCGATAAGTGTAACTGGTCACTTAGTGTAAGTGGTCACAATCCATCAATAGCTGTGATTGATCAGTGACAAATAAATGACACAGGTGAATTCAAAATGTATATATATATATATATTTCTAAAAAAACATATGCATACAACTCTGTCAATGTAGAGGCCAATGTAAGGGCCTGTAAATAGCCTGGCCTGACTCTGTGTCTACCTGTGACACCTTTCTGGAGAGGGGCATCATCCGAGCTTCTGCTGCCAACAACTTAATGCTCACCCTCTACCGATGATCCACATGGCCCTGTCTTTCAGTGTTTAACCCTTTCTCTCTCCTAAACATGGCGATTGACTGAGCTTTTGCTGTGACTAACTCTATATGCTCTCTTTCAGACTCTAACCTTGAAAACTGGCTCAGAGTTTATCTGTCCTTCTTTCTAGGTGAAACGACTAAAGGAGCTACATTCATTAACATTTACTTTTCCATCCCATAGAAAGTACTCCTGGATCAGTGCTTCTTTGTTATCTTTATGTCTCTGCTCTGTTCTCTCAAACCCCCAGTCAGTCGTTGCAGATGGCCGCTCACACTGAGCCTGGTTCTGCTGGAGGTTTCTTCCTGTTAAAAGGGAGTTTTTCCTCTCCACTGTCGCTACATGCATGCTCAGTATGAGGGATTGCTGCAAAGTCAACGCCAGTGACTGTCCACTGTCTATACATGCTCATCCGGGAGGAGGGAATGCTGAAAGTCACTGACTGGATGCAATCTGCTGGGTTTCCTTAGACAGAAAAACTTTTTATCCAATTTGAATAAATAACTAACTCTGACTGCACTGTTCAATGGTTAGGACTAACTGGAATGTATGTACCTGAGTTTTGTGAAGTGCCTTGAGACAACATGTGTTGTGAATTGGCGCTATATAAATAAAACTGAATTGAATTGAATTGAATTAAATGTATAACAGTGGGTATACGCCCCCCTAACACCCTGTACAGAACTCCACTGTACATATCCCTAATGCTGACTCTTTCAAGCTGGAAATAAAAACAAAAATCTGATTTTTGGGTTCAGTGGTGTACTCAAAGTTTCTCTCTCATGTCATTTAAAGGTAATTGTCTGAGAAAAATGCAAGGTAATTATAATGATTACAATTCTGTTTTGACAGGACATCTCATTTCGAACCATTTTTCTTTTCTATTCAGAAAGAATTCTTGCATTTCTTAATCTCCCTCCAGACCCGGTCATGACGTCCAGGTTTTTGCTTCTGTTATCATTGGGTGGACCACAGGAAAAGCAGGGCTTTTTCATTGAAACAGATCCTCTGTTTGAATATCACTTCAATATCAAAGCCTCTACTGCATTATTAAAACAGGACGTTGTCAGTAACACACTGGAAGACGGCATTAAAGTTTCGGAAATTAGAGATTCGTAGCCTTTGATAAAAACATTAATCAGTCTATTCAGTTTTTTTTTTTTTACAGTGAAACATTGTGTCTTTTGAATTTCAAAGTAATCAAACTGATAACTGTACAACATTTTCCTGCCAACAGTTTTTTTTATATGCTATTTTCACATTGTGTAACATAGAGGATTCACAGCCGCAGTTTAAGACTGGAAGCCTGGCTTTGGGTCTTATCTCTTTATTTTCCATTGCTCTCTGTTCTGTGGCAGAGATGTGCAATGTCCAACAGAAAGGAAGACATATGATTGTCATGTAGGGGAGCCCTGCTGTCCAGACCAGTCATGTGCAGCGCCTGTTTATCCAACCCAACAAGGTGCCAAAACAGCTGCCGCAGATCTAACAAGCGTGCTGATCAGAAACAGATGTAATGGCAGCCATAAATTAAACCTTGCGGGTGGTGGGATGAGAGGCTAGGCACATGGATTCAATTAGATAGGCAGATGTCCTCCATTCAACCTGTCTGCACTGCCACTAAACTCTCACACAATAGCAAACGCAGAAGGGAGTCGATTCCTACTTAATACAGTAATTTTCTCATTTTTTTTAACCTTAAAGTAATGAGTATAAGTAAACTTTGAAATGCTGTTGTTCAAGTTTAATGTATTGTACTAAACACAAATTGTTGTTTTAAATCGGTATGTTGTAGTTCTTTTAGTAGTTTTGCAGAAATCGGTAGTCGAACCTCAGAATGGCCTCTGTGTATGGCGCTACCACTCTACCACTATACCATGCGCCTCCTCAGCCGCTGTGTAAGAAGAGAGTGTGTCACAATAATTGGAAATGAATGTGCACAGAAGCTCTTTATTCAGTCTGACTGAGACTGGGATGTCTAAAGCTGGCCGACACATACTCCCAAAAACTCCCAGTTGTAATTGCAGCAAAAGGTGGTTCTACAAAGTATTGAGTCTAAAGAGTTCAATATAAAAGCTCACCACACATTTCAGATTATTTGTAAAAAAAACAACTTCATACACCATGTTTCATTTTACTTTTATTTGCTGTTATGTACTACTTTGTGTACAAAAATATGAATACTTTTGCAAGGCACCACACTGTGTGCACATGGACCTCATTTTTCTCCTTATTACCACTGGTAACTGATATAACAAGGCAAGGGCAATTATGCTGAGAAATAGATCAGAGTAGGGCTGCTAAAGCCCTCGTTAATTTTAGGATTACTTGTAGCATACATCCTGATTACATCATCAATTGTGCTGATTGGAGTCTGATTCTTGGCAGTTCACTTATCATCAAGTACCCTTCCTCTGCTGCTAAGAAACCTCACATTTTTCCACTTTCTCTGGCAATTCCTTTCCAGTCATGACACAGATGTGAACAGCTTGTAGGCTAAAAAAATTCCGCTGTTCTCGTCTTTAAACTGTTCTCAAATCTTTTCATTTTAGAGGGTGAAGAAGAAATCACAGATGTGCTCAGATGTCTTAGACATCATAGGCTCTCTATCCCATCGGTTCCCAATCTTTCAGCTTCTGACCCCCAAAATAACAGAGAAAGATAACTGTGACCCTAACTATCAGTTTAGTACCAAAGAACACAACCATTACTAGTAAGAGGAAACACACCAGTCAGAGATTTTGAGGACAAAGTCTGATCACCAGTTTTGTAAAGCTCTGACCTGTCGATAAAAACTCTAATTCCAAGTATTTTTTTCTACTTTCTGGAAGATTTGAACATTACACTGTAATAACAATACAATATTTACAGCAAAATAAAATTGGGATTCGACACTACACTTCTGGTCAAAAGTTTTAGATACACTTTCTCACTTAATATGTCTCGCTATTTTTATTATATTTTACTATTTACATTGTAGATAGAATGAACACACATGGAATTATATAGTAAACATAAAGTGTGAAATAGCTCTAAACATTTTTATATTTAAGATTTTTCAAAATAGCCACCCTTTGCTCTGATGACTGCTTTGCTCTCTTGGTGTTCTCTCCATGAGCTTCATGAGGTGGTCACCTGAAATGGTTTTCCAAAGACTCTTGAAAGAACTTCCCAGAGGTTTACTGTGAGACGGCCAGAGGTGAATATTTCAGTCATCACAGCAAAGAGTGGCTACTTTAAGGAATGTAAAATATAAAACTATTCCATATTTTTGTTTGCTACATAGTTCTGTGTGTTCATTCACAGGTTTTATTCCTTCCTTGACAACCTACGTATCATGTAAATAGTCACAAACATAAAGAAAATCATTAAATGAGAAGGGCATTCTGAAACCTTTGACCGGTAGTGTATATCTGAATTAATATTTGTAAAAGCTCTGATTTCCTGTTGCATTAGATTGTTAAATGGTTATCATGTGTGGATTAGTTCATCAACAGTTAAAAACAAAGGCAATGTGACAATAGAGTTTACATTTTAAACTGGCTGAATAGTAGCACTTTTCTAATCATACTGACTTCTCAATGCACTCTGCTAAAGCCCTATTCACCAAATTACACACATTTATACACTAACACTCAGATCAGGAGATAATTTGGGGTCAAGTGTCTTGCTTAGGGCCACACAACATATGGAAGGAGGAAGCTAGAATCGAACCTATCACTTTCAGATTGCTCGAAAACTACTCTACATTCTAAACTACAGTACTGTAGTACTGCATCACACCTATTACGGTGTTTTTGCACATCTTAGAATCCATTTTAAAATCCTAAACCTTACTTTTAAATATCTAAATTTGCCCCTGCTTCTGACTTCTTAGAACTTAATTTCTCTTCTCGTAGTCTCAGATTATGTGAATGTGTTGCCTCCATCATTGCATTACTTTGATTCTACTGAGTCTTAGAAATCACAGCTAAATGTTTTTTTTTTAATTCAACAAGTAGTTATAGGTTATTACTTTTTCCTATCTTTATGAATGCTTTCAGTTTCTTATGTCTAACTGGTTCTAACCTTGATAGAAACTCTATTTTACTGTGATAACTAGACCTATTATTTTTAAGAGCAGCTCCTGAGGTTAATTGAAACAGCTAGGGGGCAAATACTTTAAAAAAGTATATTAGTAAAAGGTTAATTCTGAAGAAAAAATGAAATAATTAAATAAGTATGTATTAAAGCAGTTATAGATAATGTCAAGTCAAGGAGATTAGATTTTTTTTTGTTACATTAGGCTATCCTGTCATGGGAATAGGAGATGTTAGTGCAGTGTAAACTGGTGACATGATAGCTGTGATGTCCTCCGAAACACTTTCTGTTGCTTTGAGTGAGACGGTAAAAAGAGCAAAATGGCAAAGCTATTTTCCTACAATTGACAGCTTGGAGTGAAACTGTAGCAGGAGGACTAAACCCTTGGACTGCCTGTCTCTCAGCTGGCATGTAATAGCAGTTCTTAATGCTATGTGCTGGATGGAGATAGACTGAGCCACTGGTAATGATAACCTCCATATACAGCCTGTCCGCAGGGTGGTACATTATCAGGCCCGGAGAGATGTGCGTATTCGTTCACAAAGTTACCCCAGTAATAGCTGCCATTACCCCAGCTGGTGTCAAGCAGCTTTAAACAGCTCCATGTTTCTGTCTGCATCCAGATCCTTTGCAGCCCTTCCTTATGAGAGGAGAATCCAGTGACAACCTGGAGACCATTTTCATCACTCGCTTCGCCACGCATGTCATAGTGCCATGTCTGGTCACGATTCCTGATCTGAACGTCACTCTCCACTCGGTTTGCTCTTACCTTTTGTGCTACACGTTCAACCTGTCAAGTGTTTGAACATTAGAGCTGTCAAATCACCTTTTTGCATATTTTCATCGACAGTATTCAGGACCTCTGGAGACCAGTGGGATGAAGTGGGACAACAAGCGAGGCTGGTCCTTTCCCAGATATGTCATTGACAGTGCGCCAATGGTTATTGTAGCATGCCTAGTCACACTGGAAGGCAAAAAATACTCCTCTGACAACTACTTCATCCATACTACAGGTAAAAATACACTGCACTTAGGCATGGACTGTTAGGACATTCTTATTCTGGCAATGTAAAAAATACCATGTATCATGGTATTTGTCATTTTATCTATACCACAAATATGTAATGAAGCCAAATAGTTTATTTTGTCCAGAAGATATTGATACAGTGATTAATAAAAATATACAAGAAACACCTGCTAAATACAGTATTGTTTATCATGTGCTTTGTTTCAGAATCCTGTCCTAATTTGCCATTTTAACTAGTTGATTAGTTAGGCTAGTTGGTCCAGCAGAACCCCCAATTAGCTGCTTAACAAACATTCAATTCAATTCAAATCAATTAAAAAATTCTTTATTAATCCCAAACGTAAATTAAATAAACATGGTGTGTTTAGTTATAATCCAGCATTACCCCAAAAGGCAAATATTATATTTGAAATGTATAAATAGTATTAAACATAAATAAATCACAATCACAATCATTTTAAAATTATTTTATTACAAAAGAGACACTTTTATGTAATCGCCATATGTGGATGATCACTTATCTGGAAACAGCAAAGAGAAAATCTGAGTTGTTTCAAAGCCACAACTTTATAAAACCTTGGTATGTTAAGACTAATAACTGACTCATGACTAACTACCATATATTTGCAATGACTTGTGTTCATACTCAGCTTCAACAGAAACACCACGCTCTGTTCTTGTTTAAAAAAAAATTTGATGGGAACTCAGAGGTGGTTCTAAAACCTGCTGCCTAGTTACAGAATTGCTTTTTGTGGCAATGAGTCACCTAATTATGTCATAATTGAGAAAATGTCAAAGTTTTTATTGAATCATGCCATTTCCCCAGAGTCTTTCTCTAAGTGGGACACAAGCCATTATGGCCACAGAATGTGATAGAAATATAGACAAAGAAAGAAAGAGTAGTCAGTATCACATTTTAGACATCTGACTTGATGAACTTTTTACTGAAGTTCCCTCACATTACGAGTGAACTTTGAGGACCCTGGCCTGAGGCTTTTTGCTCTGGAGTGGGAGATCATTCACCTCTGTCTTCAGAGGAGGAAAGGAAAGTCATACCCCACTGCTGCCAGCCAAACATAATAGCTGCATCAGTCAGAGGAGAACCTTCACTTTGAGCACTAATGGGATGTTTCAAACAATCAAGCAATCACAGTGTATTGCACAGACATCAGCGTCATTTCCACTGACTGCCCAAAGAGATGGGTTCTATATCAGCCTCACTGGCCAGTGTCCAAAGCTTTCTCGGCTTTCCTCTTTTCTTTTTAATTTAGACCTCACTATATTCTACTTTGATTTCTCCCAGAAGCAGCTTGACAGATGAATGGAAATGGTGCAAAGTTGTGACAGACAGTCCTTTTATAGTAGGATGTGTTCTCTGGTCCAGAGGAAAGTTAATTCCTCGGTGCCTGCGAGGAGGAAGGAAAAAAGCTGCTGACGATGTCACAGTGACCCCTTTTGCTGTCTCACTCCCACTTTTTTTTTTTTCTGGACAGGAAGTAAGATTTACGAAGTCAAGCTGTTTCCTGAGGAGCCGGTAGAATTAATGGTGGGGGAGTCTCTCACCCTGAACTGCACAGCGATGGTGGAGTTCAATGCCGGGGTGGACATCCAGTGGTCCTATCCCGGTAAACAGGTATCCAGCCGATGTTATGGTCAGGAGCTAAATGTTTCAGCTGGTGCCTAATAATACCCACAGTCTGCTTATCCTTACCAGATGAAAAGCTGGGTGGAGACTAAGCCCCAACGAGAAGCTCTGTCTCATGCCACAGAGGCAGTTCAGGTCCTGACCATCCACCGTGTGAATGTCACAGACACTGGACCGTACATCTGCAATGTTACCAGCATGGAAGCAACAGAAATCCTACAGACTCAAGTCATTGTTCACGGTGAGCAAAACAGAACAGATTACTATAGCAACTTGATATATTATTTCAGGGCTTCCAAATTCTCACAGCAACTTTGACAATCTGTGAAAAATACCTGAAACAATTACTCTACAGAAATGCTAGCAACTCTGAGAATTTCTTTAAGCACGACAGGACTTGAGAAAGTTGAATAGTATTACAGTTGGTATACTGTAGTATGCACAATTTGATCTCTAGCTACAGGAAGCTGGCATATTGTTTTGCACATGCCTAAAAATGAGCATTACATTTTAGAGGCGCTATAATACGCAGAACACCAGCACTACTGCTGTGAAATGAACGTAAGCATTGCTCAAATGTCATAGCCATGAGACGATATTATTATTACTTACAGGGGTTGGACAATGAAACTGAAACACCTGTCATTTTAGTGTGGGAGGTTTCATGGCTAAATTGGACCAGCCTGGTAGCCAGTCTTCATTGATTGCATATTGCACCAGTAAGAGCAGAGTGTGAAGGTTCAATTAGCAGGGTAAGAGCACAGTTTTGCTCAAAAATATTGAAATGCACACAACATTATGGGTGACATACCAGAGTTCAAAAGAGGACAAATTGTTGGTGCACGTCTTGCTGGTGCATCTGTGACCAAGACAGCAAGTCTTTGAGATGTATCAAGAGTCACGGTATCCAGGTAATGTCAGCATACCACCAAGAAGGACGAAACCACATCCACAGGATTAACTGTGGACCCAAGAGGAGCTGTCTGAAAGGGGATTTTTCGGGTGCTAACCCGGATTGTATCCAAAAAACATAAAACCACGGCTGCCAAATCACGGCAGAATTAAATGTGCACCTCAACTCTCCTGTTTCCACCAGAACTGTCCGTCGGGAGCTCCACTGGGTCAATATACACGCCCGGCTGCTATAGCCAAACCTTTGGTCACTCATGCCAATGCCAAACGTTAGTTTCAATGGTGCAAGGAGCGCAAATGTTGGGCTGTGGACAATGTGAAACATGTATTGTTCTCTGATGAGTCCACCTTTACTGTTTTTTTCCCACATCCGGGAGAGTTACGGTGGGGGACAAGCCCCAAAGAGCGTACCACCCAGACTGTTGCATGCCCAGAGTGAAGCATGGGGGTGGATCAGTAACGGTTTGGGGCTGCCATATCATGGCATTCCCTTGGCCCAATACTTGTGCCTAGATGGGCGCGTCACTGCCAAGGACTACCGAACCATTCTTGAGGACCATGTGCATCCAATGGTTCAAACATTGTATCCTGAAGGCGGTGCCGTGTATCAGGATGACAATGCACCAATACACACAGCAAGACTGGTGAAAAAATTGGTTTGATGAACATGAAAGTGAAGTTGAACATCTCCCATGGCCTGCACAGTCACCAGATCTAAATATTATTGAGCCACTTTGGGGTGTTTTGGAGGAGCGAGTCAGGAAACGTTTTCCTCCACCAGTATCACGTAGTGACCTGGCCACTATCCTGCAAGAAGAATGGCTTAAATCCCTCTGACCACTGTGCAGGACTTGTATATGTCATTCCCAAGACGAATTGACGCTGTATTGGCCGCAAAAGGAGGCCCTACACCATACTAATAAATTATTGTGGTCTAAAACCAGGTGTTTCAGTTTCATTGTCCAACCCCTTTAAAGGGGACATATCTTGCTGTTAACTCCTTCCTTTTTGCACTTAAATTGTTCAGTTTTGGTCTATATAAAGTGGAACTGCAATGCTTTGGTCTGAATTCCTTGTTATTGTAGCTTCACAGGCCCCTCTTTTACCCCTGTTCTGAGGTCCGTGTGAGAGCAACTAGTTTTGGTGCAGCCTCTTTAAATGATATTGAGGCACTTTACACCCCGTCCCCCTCGAGATAAAAAAGTGCTCCACTTTAACCCGTTTGGCCATTGTTGTAGTTTGATAACAATCATATAGCACCTCAGAAACAAAACTAAAACGGCAAAAACAATTTAAAATGTTTATGTAATAATACAATTCAAAACACGTAGTACAGTTCTGTCCTCAAGGAGCTAAAAGCAGCACACAGCACTAACAAGCAGAAGGCACAATGCTACTGCTATCCACACAATGGCCAGGAGGTCATATCAACGCACAATAAATTCATGTCTAAAATAAAGTTTGTTGTCATTTTAGCATTATTTACAGGCTACCGCATTTCTGTGTCCATCATTTCCATAGACAGAAGGAACTGACTGTTTCATCAGATGAAGTCTTTCAGCAAATCCTTCTTGATACTGGCGGAGGTTGCTGAAGGCACTCGTCCTTGAAGTGGGGGAAATAAGAATTTCCCCACGAAAATGGGACATTACCATGAAAAATAAAATTTAACCAGGCACTTCGAAGAGGTTCTGATTCTGGGGGACAGTGTTGTGAATTGTGTGGGCTAATACACCCAACAACCAAAACAAACTTATCCTCTTTCAGCGTAGGCATACTTGAGCTGGGACTACAAAGTCACAGCGAGAAATAAATATGGCGGATACATGAAACTGATCAGCCGGAAGTCCATGGCCTTATTTAGCTGTTCCACAGCAAATACTGTGACTTAACATTGGAAATACTTAACAGATGATAGAGAAATCTGAACAGACTGAAAAATATGACCCAAACAGAATATATATAGATATCTAAGCAGCACCTAGAGAGACTAAATTCAACTTTTCTGCACTGCTACAGACTCCAAGTACACAACGAAATGTATTTAAAGGCTAAAAAAGTGGATTTTGCTTGCTTGATATGTCCACTTTAATGTCATGCTAAACTATGCAGATTCTCTGTCTGCATTAATGACGATTCACTCACCTCACTATTCTAGTGCTTGAGATGCTCCAACAGCAGGGCATTCTGACCCATTTTCAGATTAATTCAGTTAATAGTTATTATTAAAATTATTAAAAATAAAATGTCAGTAAATGTAACTTACTCCTTCCAGACGCAACAGCCAAAAGTACATTTTTCAGGCTTTGAGAAAATATACATTGAATATACAAAACAGGCGTGTATTGTCAGCGACACACATACCCCAAAGTCATGGCAGGTCCTAATGCTAGAAAAATTACCTTAATTTCTTTACATTTGGACCCATGTCAAAGATTTTTTTAGATAAGCCAACATAAAGAGCAGGAAAATAATCTGTAAAACCACCTTATAAATATGTACTTGGGCTACAGTGAGAGGAGTATGTGATTGTGATATTATTGTTGAATATTGTAATAAGTTGCAATTAGCCTTTATTATTGTCATTTATTAACACTTTGCATGTGTTTTAGCATTCTGGCCTCTAGAACAGTATACAGTGTATTTGTTTTTAGCATGCATGCAAGGCACTTGGAATATAATAAGCTATTATATATTGCTGTCAAAGGAGTCCTGTGCAATATTGAAACTGTGCACATTGATAATGCAACACGAGCGTTGATTAAATATTTTGTGGATCCCTTTTCCATTCATTAGGCAACTTGTGTGAGCTTTCTACACATCTACAGAGCACTGTGTTGCTTTTCCCTGCAATCTACTTCTTACTTGGTACTAGGTAAAAAAACCCCAGAGAATAATAAATTAGGAAGGATATATCAATTCTTATGTTTGTTCTTTTATTCAAATACACATTCCTTTTTTTATCTTACTGATGTGAGGCTGCATGAGTAGATTTTACATTTCATATCTTCATAGTGTTCTAATTATTAAAGCATGTGCTCTTTAGGTAAATGTAAACATTTTGCATTATTTCAAAAATTCTTGTCCACATTACAAACTTGCAAAAACAGGGTTTTGTCATTGATCTCCTCTAAAGCAAACTGATATTTTTTTGCGTAAATCTTCACAATTCACAAAAGCCAACAAAAGACTTAGCTTTAAACCAAGATGTGTTTAACACTGCTAAGCCACTGCATGTGGCAAGAAGACATCAGTAAAATCATTTAAAAACGAGTCCACTGAGGTGAATGTTGGGCACTCACACACAAAGCTTTTAAAGCAATAAGTGCTTTATGTAAAAACAAAATGTCTTCAATTCCAGAGAGGCCATTTATCAACCTGGACTACAGAGACGGACCTGTGGTGGAGGTAACTGCTGGTCAGCCGTCATTCAAATTACAGCTAAACGTCTCTGCCTTTCCCACACCTGAAACGCAATGGTAAGATAAGCCACTTTGGTGGCATCACCAAAAGCAATAAGATAGTTTAAGAAGCATAATTAGGCCTAGCATGACTGAAATTTAGAGATTAACTGAGAGGGCAGAGCACTTGAGCAACAGTATGCTTTGTGCAGCAACGGCTGTGTGTGTGTCTCCTTTTCAGGTTTAAAGACGGCGTGCTGATGAACCAGAGGCCAGAGTTTAAGAAGAAAAGGATAAGAATGCACTCTAACCACGCTTTGGAGATTAAAGATGTTTGTCAGGAGGATGCTGGGCTGTACATGGTGGTGCTAAAAAACAGTGCCGCTTTGCTGGAGAGGAGGCTCAACATCACGCTTGTTGTCAATGGTATGCACATGGGTTTTTGGGTGGCCCTCAGTTAAAAAGCATGGTAGATATGTACCTTCTTCAAAATGTGTAGCAGTGGGGTGTATTCCTGGGACTGGGGTTAAATCTGGGTTTCAGTTTGGTTTCAAGTTCATAAAAGACAGCATGATTACAGAATCATTAAGAGACTGAAAACTTTACAAAATGTTTAATTAGGAACTTATAAGTCCAGGATTTGTAAATCTGTTATCACCCCTGTAAAGTCGTTATAATTTTTTCATTATCACTTAAGGTTTATTGATTATTCCACCCAAATTTTCTTTCAAAATCAGAATGTAAGGTCATATTTTGTATCTGGTTATAATTTATACATTTTATCTGCTATAGACTATAAAAAGACTGTAAAAATCACTCAAAACTAAAATTCCGGTCCGACCTCAAAGAAAACTGAAAATTGGTATTGGCCAGAAAAAGCCTTGTTGGTACAACGATTAGCCATTTCAGGCTATTATTTTCTTGTTTCCTTCCAGTGTGATTATACCCTATAGCTGGCCTGTTGGATCTATTGATCAGCTTTCCTTTTTTCCAGTTCCCCCAGAGATTTATGAGAAAAAAGCTGCGGCTCCTTCCAGTCCTTATCGCAGTGGCAGCAGCCAGACGCTAAAGTGTACTGCCAGTGGGTTCCCCTTGCCCAACATCAGCTGGAAGTGGAGAGCCTGGGGGCCCTGCGTCGTCAACAGCACTGAAAAGCGACAGTAAGAAACGCTTTTGTCTTTAATAGATTATTACACATAACTAATTTATACACTTTTTAAGCAGTTTGGGAGAAGGACTGGTTAAAAATTATGCAAAATAAGCATATGTTTGGCACAGATGCACCCTAAATAAATAAAACAGATTTATTTGCATGTCAAGAAGGCTCTTGAACTACTCTGGTGTGTTCTAGTTTGTCATGGCGATATATATAACACACATATTCTTAGAGATCAGAAAAGCACTATAGCACATACAAACTTATCACCAAGCATTGCCCAGGGCCTTTCCCCCCTACCTTTATCTCCACTGAAGGGCACAGCATAATATTATGGATTTTCCAGACAGACCATTATGCTTTTATTCCTGTGTCTGTAAGCCTCAGTGTTGTGCCTACTTCTACTTCAAATAGTAACACACCTCCACCATTTCCCCTCTAGGCTTAATTTCTGACAATATCGCAGCTCTATGTGAGTCTGCGACATGAGCACAGAATGTTGGTGGCAGTATAGATTCAGACGCATGGAAACACACAAGAGTGGCATGTTTTGTTAAGTTTAGGCTTAAACTGCTCAGTTTATGTTCTTTCTCATGCATGGTGCATTTGATGGACAGTGACTGATATGTTTTGACCTTTTATAGGGTATCAGAATTTAATTTCCTTTTACATTCAAAGGTCAAAAAACCACAAGCCGGTCTTGGATCCCTACAGCTATTGAACTGAGCTGCCAAACTACCAACACTATGATGATTAAGAAATTAGCAGTTTGTTAGGAGCCTCTTGTACGAACATAAATCAAGAAGGTGAGACTTTTTAATTAAGGTTTTGGATAAAGTAATAGTTTGACCTTAGTTTCGAGTTAGACAGAAAGTCTTCACCGCTGAGAGATTTGATGTGATGAAATTCAAGCTATTTATTATCTAGATGAGTTGCTGAGCCTAGCATCAATACTGGATTTACCCAGTAGTAAAACAGGAATTAATTTGCAACACAAGCTATGAATTAAAAGGTGCCAAGCTATTTCCATGTCATTAAAGGTTGCCATTTCAGCACATTCTACCGCTAAGCTATTGAACCTTTCTGGTACAGAGGTTCAAGAAGTCATTTAATCAATCTACCAATCGGTCTTTAATATTGACAAAGCTCATAAATGGACAAAAAGCATAAAAGAAATTTGAGTCATTATACAAATATCTAGCATCTAATCAAAAATAAATGAATCTTCCAAGGTAGGATTTTATTTTATGATGATCTGATGGCATTTATTCTAGAAAACATAATTATTATTGGATTTAATGATGCATTTGATTTGTTTCAGAAGTCAGGATCAATATCATGAGTTGATAATGTTTCAAGTCAGAAAACATGTGAGATTTGCTAATTGTTTTCAGGATAATACACCTATTACCATTTTATGCCTTTAAACTCTAAGTTAACATGTTCACAAATAGAAGTTATACAGTGCTATGTGTGACTCTAATTTAAGGAGATACAGACTGTCAGAAGTGCTAATAGATAGTTTCTACCTGCGATTTTCACAGCGTTTTCTTATTCACAGCAGCCATAGTGGATATTGAACTCGGGACTGCTCAGCGACCTCCGACTTTCCCAGTCAAAGCTCTGACCTCAGGGAAAGTTCTTGTTGTAGTTCCAACTGGGAACTATGAAAATCCAAATTCAAGAGACCAGAATGCGCCATAAATGTCTGTGTAATGATAAAATGTAGAGGTAGAGAATGTAACATCTTCAAAGAATAAAAAACAATAATTTATAAAAAAAACTTTTAATTTGATGTAAACAATGTTTCTTAGATTTAGTTTTTATTGTATTTCAGGAGATCATAAAACTTGTAAAAAACAGTTATTGAAATTTGCACAGATATTCTCACTTAATCTCACTTAGCTCCAACTATCCTCACCATAATGTCAAACACTAGAATAGAAGCGACATTAAAAATGTCTTTATCAATTTGTCTAAGAAATTTAATGTAAGGTAAGGTTTTCACTAAACTCTAAAAAGTGTCTGCGTACATAATAGTGCTAGGAAACAGTCACTGTCCTGGTCCAAAGGGGAGGTAAATAAACGTCGGAGGTCCACTATGTCACAAGTTGGTTGCTTCGTAAATTCACCAACAGATTTGCAATACCTTGCTGACAAGTCATAATAATGTTTCCATAGAAGAGGTCAGCAGCTCCTTCAACCTTGGAGGCCCAGCTAAGTTACAGTAGCGGTAACTCAGAGCCGACCAAGGCCTAGACACACAGAGCACAGGGAGTAAGTAAGCAGGGTTTGTGCTGAATGGGACTATAGCTGAAAAGTCCATGAAAAACCTACCATCAAACAATCTACAGGGGTTGGACAATGAAACTGAAACACCTGTCATTTTAGTGTGGGAGGTTTCATGGCTAAATTGGACCAGCCTGGTAGGCAGTCTTCATTGATTGCACATTGCACCAGTATCACGGCAGAATTAAATGTGCACCTCAACTCTCCTGTTTCCACCAGAACTGTCCATCGGGAGCTCCACAGGGTCAATATACACGGCCGGGCTGCTATAGCCAAACCTTTGGTCACTCATGCCAATGCCAAACGTCGGTTTTCAATGGTGCAAGGAGCGCAAATCTTGGGCTGTGGACAATGTGAAACATGTATTGTTCTGATGAGTCCACCTTTACTGTTTTCCCACATCCGGGAGAGTTACGGTGTGGAGAAGCCCCAAAGAAGCGTACCACCCAGACTGTTGCATGCCCAGAGTGAAGCATGGGGTGGATCAGTGATGGTTTGGGCTGCCATATCATGGCATTCGCTTGGCCCAATACTTGTGCTAGATGGGCGCGTCACTGCCAAGGACTACCGAACCATTCTTGAGGACCATGTGCATCCAATGGTTCAAACATTGTATCCTGAAGGCAATGCCGTGTATCAGGATGACAGTGCACCAATACACACAGCAAGACTGGTGAAAGATTGGTTTGATGAACATGAAAGTGAAGTTGAACATCTCCCATGGCCTGCACAGTCACCAGATCTAAATATTATTGAGCCACTTTGGGGTGTTTTGGAGGAGCGAGTCAGGAAACGTTTTCCTCCACCAGTATCACGTAGTGACCTGGCCACTATCCTGCAAGAAGAATGGCTTAAAGTCCCTCTGACCACTGTGCAGGACTTGTATATGTCATTCCAAAGACGAATTGACACTGTATTGACCGCAAAAGGAGGCCCTACACCATACTAAAAAAATATTGTGGTCTAAAACCAGGTGTTTCAGTTTCATTGTCCAACCCTTGTAGTCCCAATGCCAGTCAATCTGAAGGTGAAATAAGAGTGCTATTGATAGGTATAGTGCTCTGTTATAGTGCCGTTTAATCACAGTTAGCAACAACTTTTAAGGCTGTCCGTTAATCTAGAGCCCTTATAAAAACTTGACTTCACACTAAAACTGCCAATTAGCAAAAAGTTTGTTGTTTATCAACTTAAACAAAGTGAGGTTATATGTAAGATTTGTGGCTGACATGGTCCAAATGCAGTCAGTGGAGTACTTCACACCATAGTAGAACTGCGTCATTTGCACCTTAATGTACCTCAGCAGAACACGAGGTAACATTGCTAAGAAGACATGCTAACCTACATGTAGCTACTGAGTCACTGAGCTACAAACCACAGTTATTGTTTCCCACCTAGAACAGGGAAATTCTGATTTTTGAGTACAAATTAAATGCGTAGTTATAGTTTTCATTTGCTGGTACACAATGTTTTATATATTTGGTTTACCTTTTAGTTATCTGTCACAAAACTATGAAGAGGGAACAGTAAAGGGGATTTCTTGGTCCTAAAATTGTTTGTTTATGTAGATGAGCAAAATATGCAATTGAATCAATGCTGTTGAAAAATGACAATATCAGGTGTAATAAATCCATTTGTTTCAATAGTCACTTTCTCTTCTAGCAGCACAATGTTGTCTGCAGCCTCTGTGTGGTTTATCTTCTCAGTCGATAAGAGTTTTACTTTTAAAGAATGTAATTATAGATAATAGCCTATGTATGCTTCCATCACCCTGGAGTTACACAGTTTAATCTCACTAGCCAATGCAATATCAATGTATGCCAAATCACCATAGCAAATGACTGGCAACACCTCATATTGAATTTAGTGGCGGTGCTAAAGCTAATTTAGAGTGGTGGGGACATCGTGATGACAAAAACAAAAGATGGGGAGGAAAATGTGGGTTACTTGCAAACAATATCATCACAATATTGAACAATAACATCTCAGTTGTTTTTTTTCCTACATAATACTTCTACTATTTGAAAATGGATTCAAGGCGCCCCGTCACACCTACTTGTCAACTCGGTCCCTACACAAGTCCCTTCAAAGCTGGAAGAAAGTGTCTCAAGCTTGAATGTGTCTTTTAAAATTAACTTAAATAGGAAGTGGGCATCTAGGGAAGCACAAGCCTGCCTGATGGTCCAAATATAACTTTGGCAAGCTGATGGGTGCCAATACTATATTGACGATAAGGATACAGTTTTAATACATTATGAAGCCCTAATACATATAATGGTATTGATTTACAACATCATTAGAAATTTTTAGGTAGCCCTTGTATTTTTGCAAATTATTTAGGCAATAGAGTGAAACTTAATCCCATTACCTTCTCCTAATGCATTAAAGTTGCCTTTGGGCAAGAATGCTAAGGAAATTCCATTTCATGTTTCATTAGCTCTGCTATGATGTTCACACTGTGGATCACCATAATAAAAATGGTTGTTTCCATTAGTTGCTAGGAAACCTGTGATAATTGACCTACAGGCTAATATGAAAGTCCAACTTGAACAAAAGGAAAAAAGAAATGCCCAATTTTAAAGGCCAGGATGTAATTTGATGTTTTTGAATTCTTACGAGCTGGTCACTCTCTGCTACACATGTCAATGAGGGGAGATGTCATGGGTTTTGTCTGTGCTTCCCTCCAGAGTCCAACGAGACAGGAAGAGCGGGAGTGACAGGATCGCCGACTGTCAGAACTGGCAGGACATTAACTCAGAAAACGCTATGAATGAAATCGAATCTGTTGAAACGTCTGAAGTAATGGACAATCAGGAGAAGGTTCATCACACCTTTTGAATTTGCCTTTTCTTTAAGAATTGACCTGCTTTCTCAGAAATATAAAACTATTATGTTTGAATTTCTATAGTTACATTGCATGATATGATTTGACAAAAACCTAGAAAATTATTCATCTTATTTCTGACAAATTGGTCTATATTATTTACAAAGTTCATCCTAAAAAAGAACAACAAAATACAATTATATATATATTTATGGATGTGGACCAATCCTTCAATTGTACAGTTTTTATACAAGTGTCCAAATTCTGAGCTCCAAAACAAGTTTATTTGCCAGTCAAGAGCCATTTCCACAGCAGAAATATTTAGAACAGGCTTCCTCTGCAGACTTCCTCCAGGAATTGGTTATAAACATATCCAGACACGTGTGTGTGTTGCACATACACACGCCTGCACTTTTATACACCACTGCTATTAAAAGAAATGGCCTCAGTAATGCATACTCATGCGCACACATACAAACATCCTATATCTTTCAGTCACACCAGATAAAGTTCACCTTTTTTTTGGTCAGTCAGCAATAAACCTGGTCCAAATCCAGCTCACATGGCTGCAGACTGTGCTTCCTTTTTAAATTTCCAACTCTTTGTCTTATTTTCTCTCCTAATAGATTGTGAGCAGGCTTCAAATACGCAATGCCAGTGTTTCGGTCATCTACAAGTGCTCTGCTGAAAACAAAGTGGGCAAAGATGAGTTTCCGATCTACTTTTACGTAACCAGTGAGTATGTTGGGTTTACTAATACTTGAGGCACTAACTGGAAAGCTGGTGTGTCATTTTTAAAACTGGCTTTAACTCGATCTGCCTTTTTTTCCCCCCTATCTATAGGAAAGAATGATAATAGTCTAGGTTTTTTAGACAATATGAATCTATGATTTAAAACCATGTCTTTATCACCAAAACCGAAGATACAACAAAAGCATGATGTTGGGAAAAAAATAGTAATCAAACTTTAGTTTTTCTGGTTATGGTGACATCTGGAGTACCTAGTATGTCTGTTGAACACCATCATGCTGCCACCGTCATATGCCACTGTGGCAATCTGCAGTGCTAGTTTTCCTTCACACATAGTGGATTACACATAAGCCAGAAAGTTTAAGCGTGGTCTGTGTCCCAGCATGACTACTGACAAACAGCAAACCGGACTTCTGTCAAAAGATTCTCCCACCTGAGCTGTGAATCTCTGCAGGTCCTCCAGAGCTATCATGTTCTTCCATTATTAATGCTATCCTTTCCCAGCCTGTTAGCTTAGGTAGACATCATATGTCTTGGTAGGTTTGCAGTTGTAAAAAATACTCTTTCAGTTTTTAGGTGAACAGAGCTCTGAGATTTCTGAAGCTTGGGATATTGTTTTAGAAGCTATTCTGCTTTAACAGATGTTGTTGGTTCATAAATAAACAGAATTTTGTAAACAATGTAATTTTTTCCTCTAGCTTCACAATTATGTTGTACTTTGCTGGTCCATTGATGTTTTTTGTTGTAATTTATGTGGAAAAGTTAAAAGAGAATGAATACTTTTGGAGGGGCCTGTATATGTTATTACCTGAAATACTTTAATGCCAAAGAAATAGTCGTAATAAAACTTCCCAGAGTGAGATGAGCCTCCAGGTAATCCTCTGTGAGCCTTCCAAATAACATTTCACTGCACCATTTTACTGAGATGCTTCAAACAAAGACCATTTTTATGGCTACAGGCCACTGGTAAACCATTTCTATGTCTTATCTTTTTTTTAGTTGTAATTTGGATAAATAGTTTTTAAAAGCAATGCTTTTCAAGAATGCACATTTGAAAATTTTGGCCATGCCCCTCTCACTGCTCCCTTTCTCTCAACCTCAAAGCCATCCCTGAAGGCTTCAGTGTGGCTGTTCATCCATCTGAGAATCCCCTGGAGCAGGAGAAAGTGTCCCTGTCCTGCAGTGCCGACAACTACACCTATGATCAGTTGCACTGGTATCGCCTTAACCCCCAGGCTCTGCAGGACCAACAGGGGAAGTCCCAGGGGCTGGACTGCAGCACCGTGCATCACTATGCTGAGCCTCTGCAGGCGGAGCCCTCCTTCCAGCAGCACTCCAACAGCTGGGTCCTGGACTTCACTATGGAGGCCATACGGCTGCAGGACGAGGGACACTATGTGTGCAAAGCTCAGGGAAGGCGCAGTGAGGAGAAACAGTGCCTATTTCGGTACCTCTCTGTCAAAGGCGAGTAATATAAAGTTCCAAACACGGAGATGCACACGATACAGAAAATATTCACTCTCAGTATTGGAAATATACAAGGGCTGTAACAGTGAGAAGCTGGGACTTTAATGCTGGAGGCTTACAATTGCACACACTCACTAATGCCCACGCACCTCAGAATCTACATCCACGCATGGCACAGGGAGCACCTGGTGTTTGCACGGCACAGAGATGTGATGATAGAAAACAGGATAGAGATACTTCAAGACAGAATTGCTTCATTCATGTTTTGCTCCGTAGTCTTATATCCATGCCTTGAGAACAAATATGATTTTTGTTGTTTTGTCATGTTCTTTAGCCTTTTTCACTCCTGTCAGACTGTTTGGATGATGTCGCATATCTCTGTTTACCTTCACAGCCCTGGAGGCACCTCGGTACAAGCGCAGCCTCACCAACCAGACGGTGAACATAACCGAGTCTCTGCGGATGGAGTGCGACGTGGAGGGCAGACCTCTGCCCCATCTCTCCTGGTTTAAAAACAACCAGCCCCTCCACCAAATGTCAGGTGAATAAACAGCTGTCAGGTGAGCTAAGGCTCACCTGACAAGTCAGTAACTGCACACGTGCAAACTCACACACAGCGAAAAAACCTCAGAAACGTTCAGTCCAGAGGAAATTAATATGCATTTAGTAACAGAATATTAGAAAAACAATGCAAAAAATACCAGAAATAATAAACGTTGGTATTTTTTTTATGTCACACTTATTTAGCAATTTGCACAGCATAATTGGGTAATAGAAGGTCATTTTTTTCAAAATATTTTACTGATAAAAGTTTGACAAGTGTGATACTCATTTGTATTCACCCATTTTCTCTGAAATCCTAAAGAAAATCCAGTGCAACAAATTGCCTTCAGACGTC
This sequence comes from Crenichthys baileyi, assembly GCA_036173005.1. Lineage (NCBI taxonomy): Eukaryota > Metazoa > Chordata > Actinopteri > Cyprinodontiformes > Goodeidae > Crenichthys > Crenichthys baileyi. Next base: position 35,368 of record JAHHUM010001291.1, read on the forward strand.
ACCTAGTTAGTAATTCTACCTCTGTGTAATTTCGCCTCTGTTTTCACTGTTCTGTGAAGGCCTTAGACGTTTGTTGGAGAATACTAGTAAACAAATAGCATCATAAAGACCAAGGAACACAGCAGAAAGGTCAGGGATGTTGTTTCAATCTATCAGCTGAAAACGGAAAGAATTTGACACAGCTGCAAACCTACCAAGACATGACCGTCCGCCTAAACTGGCAGACTGTACGTCATTAATCAGAGAAGCAGCAAATAGGTAGCTCTAGATGAGCTGCAGAGACCCACAGTTAAAGTGAGAGAAACATTCAATGAGACGATTGGATTCTTCACTAGGTGTTGAAAACCTGGTCAGTGTTGATGAGGAGATGGATGAAGCTATATATGGGCAATCCTGAAAAAAACAGGTAGAACCTGCAAAGAATAAAGACGGTGTAAGGAAAACACCTCTATACTTACAACAGCTACAGCTGAGTGATTTAGGGTATTGACCCTGGGAGGGCTGAGTAAACATTCACGCCACACTTTTTAAATTTTGAAAAACATGTATCATTTTCCTTCCATTTCGGGAGTATACTATGCACTACTTTAATTTGGTCTATCACATAAAATCCCAATGAATACATTGAAGTTTATAGTAGTAACATGACAACATTGGAAAGGTTCAGGTAAGAATACAATTGCAAAAAACAGGATTGTACAGGATTTACTGCTCAGAAATTAAAAATTCAAAAAAACACTGCTAGCCACCAGACCCGCTTACTTTCCTCTGAAGAATCTCTTCTAATAAGATGAAGGAGAGTCGGTCAGTGTAGGTGAGTGACAGCTAACTCTCTGGATTTGCTCTGACAGGCCGCTAAGACGTGTAGGTTGTCTAGACCTCTGACAAGAATATTTATAAAGCAAGAAAATCCTGTGAGAGGTGAATGATTTTCAGCAAGACAGTTTTTCACAGAATGTGCAAGCATGTGCCACTAATCATCCTACATTCACCCCACAGGGATCCAGCTGCAGGATTCAAACCGCACGCTGAGTATCCAGCGGGTCACAGAGGAGGATGCTGGCCTCTACACCTGCACCGCCTGCAACCAGCGAGGCTGTGTCCACTCCTCAGCTGCCGTCAGGGTCATCGGTGAGACAGCTGCACACACACACACACACACACACAAACACACACACACACACCTGGATTACGTTTGAGTGCACTCAAGCCTGAAATCACCGCAGCCCCCGAGTTCCTGCCTCACACACAGAGTGTGCCAGTTTTTAAACTCCCAGACTTTTCACTGCTGAAGTTTTGTGCTTACTCTGATGCACAGCTCTCCACAACCAAATTAAAGTCATTGACTTCTTGGGCATTTTGTATGCAAAACGAATAAATTAACAGGATTGCTGGAAGTGCTTCAAACACAAATACCTGAAAAGCGTCTGCTCAGCCCGCTGATTTCAGCAAAAGATTTAATGTCAGAGAGACGGGGCAGATGCTTGTTACACAGCACCTCCTGTAGGCGGCACAGAGGAAGAACTGAGACAGGATGGGGTGGGGGCGATACTTTCTACTATAAAGTACCTTTTTTGTTTCTTCTTTGTGAAAAGGTTCAAGCGACAAGGCCAATGTGGAGATAGTTATCCTCATCGGGACAGGAGTCATCGCTGTTTTCTTCTGGGCCTTGCTCATCCTCATCTTCTGCAACGTGAAACGGGTCAGAGGCCTTCGCTTTTTACCCTCTATATTTCTGTTTGTGAGGGAAACCAAAAGGCTTTAATGTAATGGCCTCTGATTTTCAACATGTCTGTTGGGATTAAACTGTAAATGTAATCCTGCAAAACTTATTATTATTATTATCATTATTATTAATATTAGAGCTACTGACAACCTTAGCCCTTAGCCATGAAGAATATGCTGTTTCTTTCCCTCATTTGGGGGTTCTGGAGGTTTAAGACTCTTCTTCTTCTCTGTCTGAATATTTATCCCTGCCTGTTGGTCTCTTTTAATTCTTCCTGACAACATGCTGTTCATAATTACAGTGTTTCATTATTCATGATTCAAGAAGCCAAAATGCCTTCGTAGAAGAGAACCTCAAATACATTTTCAAATATGTTTGAGTGCGCTGGGTTTTCTTTTTTCTTGATGCAAAACAATGATTTGGCCTTTACCAAGTGCCATCAGGGAGGGGTTATAATGCGATTTACAAACAATTTGAAGTCCATCATTGAAACAGTAAATATTATTCACCAGGGGACCTTTGTCTTAGATTCTACAGGTCCAAGTTGGCATTTTAAATGTTTATGACTGTATTGTTGTATTGACAAGGACGGCTTGTACATTTCTTCTGTTTTTCCTTTTTTGTCACACTTACATACACTTCAGATAATCAAACTAAGTACTAATGAGTAAACAGAGCTGTTTTAAAGCTGTTTTAAAATCAAGATTTAACTTTAAGTAAAAGCTATCCAAGAACACATGGCCTTACCTGAAAACGTAATTTCCCCCTAAACAAACAAAAACTGGTTGTTCCAACCTTGGCAGTATCCGGCATCGAGTCTTTTAGATCACTGCAGAGGAATGTTGTCCCACTCTTCTTTGCAGCAAAGTTTTAACATTGGAGTGATTTTGAGCATGAAAGGCCTATTTAAAGTCATGGCACGGCATTCTAATTAGATTTAGGTCCTTACTTTGACTCGGCCACACTAGCTAGCTTGTTTTGTTCTTATTAAGCTGCGTCCTGGTGCATAACCGAAGTGTGCTTGAGCTTAAGGTCACCAAGTGATGGTCGGACATTCTTCTTTAGGATTTTCTGCTAGAAATCAGAATTTCAATTTTCCATCAATTACAGCAAGTGGCCAAGGTCCTGCAGCAACAAAGTACCCCAAGACCATGTGGCGGTAGAATGATGTTCTGTTTGTGAAATGATGCTAAAATTCTCTCACTGTGGTTCACTGAAGTCTCAAAGCCTCTCAAATGGTTTTGTAACCCTTTCCAGAGAGAGATATCAGTGACTATCTGATCTGTTTTTGAATGCCTGTAGATCAGGGCATGATGTTTGGCTTTTAAGGTGGCAGCATACCTGCGGAGTATCAGAGAGATCAAAGAGTGGCTAGTTGGCTGTTCAGTCAGCTACTAAGGACGTACTGCCAGTTTCCTCAGGTGTTCCAGTACACTAAATAATGTAGTGCAGGATAAAGGTGGATTAGTTCCCAACCCAAACATAGAGACCTGCACAGATTTTATGATTGTGAAAACACAAATATTTCATATGAACATAAACACCTCACTCCAGTTGTCAAGAATGGTGGAGGAGGGGTTATGATCTGGAACTGTTTTCCAGTCACAGGACCGAGGTCCTCATGTGCAACGCCTCTGTATACCAAAGTATCCTGGAATCAAATGCAAAACCATCTGTGCGACAGCTAAAACTTGGCACAAACTGGGTCATCAACAGATAATTTATCCACAAACACAGCATTAAATCACCACTACATTAACAAGAGAATGGCTTAAAAAGAAAATAAAGCAAATAAAGCAAACCTACCAAGTTTAAACGTTGGGGTTGTATGGTGGGTGTGTTGATGTGAGAGTGTGTATCACAAGCTATGAATGGAGCGCTTACTGGCACACTGGCTATTCATGGATGAGGAAGTGGGTTGAGCCTGTGGATGTCATATTTACTGTTAAATGTGTGTCATGCCATGCCTTTTACTAATTGTTTGGACCAGCTCAGTGTGTGGTTAGTTTGTACTTTATTGTTGACCACGGTTGGATAGACTTTGGCTTTTGGATCAGAATAAATGTGTCACTGCTGATCCAGAAGTGGACTGACGTTTGCTTGTAGCATGCGTCAGACAGCTAGTATCTCTGAGTTTAGCCCCTTAATTCCACCTCCAGTTATGCCACAATAGGGTGTACTTAGTTTTTCACACACATCTCTGTTATTTGGTGTCATATTTGTTTAATAAATAATAGTGGAATCTCTTGTTTCTATACACCTCATGTCAGATATATGTTATTTGTAGAATATGGTAAAGAGCAGGGGCCTCAAATACGAAAGAGTGTGCAGCTTTCATACTAAAAGTTTGCAGTAGGGAGAAATTCTGGAACTTGCTGCGCACAAAAAAATTCAGATACATGGAACTGTGCGTAGACATGTCACCGCACATGTAACCTTCATACGTCCCAATTTGCGGTGGATTTGACGTAGCTGCACGTGGCACTTGGACCGCCCAGTACCCGCCTCTAAATACATATATGGAGTAGTATAAATAGCCGGAAGTCACCTATCATGTGTCCAAATAACCATGGCAATGGTGCTGTGACAGTCAAAGAACCGAACCAGTTCCTTTCGCCGGAAAAAACGCTAAGAGAGATTGTGTCTGCAGATCATGAAGGATGTTTGTAGTCAGTTACAGCAAACCAACAATAGCTTGAATGGCATCAGCGACTCAAACCTGACTGAAAATAAAATGTTTGTCGGCTCGAACCCGTTTAGTTCTACAATGTCATTATGTCAGAGAACCCAGTTACTGTGTTTTTGATCATATTTTTCAAATAATCACCGACCTAAATCAACTTTTTTTACCCATCGGATATTTTCTTGTCTTTTCCATGCCACAAAAAGTTAAAGAAAAAGAAAATTGCAGAAAAATAAGAAGCACGCTCCCACTTAAACCAACAAGCATTCTCTCTCTGAGGCAGATGATTTAAACTATAATTACATAAAAGCATCAACATTCACTGATTAAATACTAGAAACAGTTCCAGTTGCTAACAGCTTAATGTCATTCAAGAGCTTTCTTTGAGCAACAACCTACAGAATCTTTCGTAGGTTTTCTTCTCGTATAGCAGAAACCACGCTCTCTTTCATATTGTAACAGTAAGCTTATACAGTTTAGACCCCTTGTTACAAATGGGAGCTTGTCTTAATGTACACCACTGTCAGTAAGCCTTCAGACAAATATCCATTGGTCTTGCTCCTGTCACTATGTGGGGTAGGAGGCTAATTTACTAAAGTTTGTGGAAATGTTGAAGTTTCTTTAGTAATTTTAGATACTGAAACAGTCTTCTCCGTGAGACCACAGCTAACAACATGCTGCCTGTATGTCAGTATGCAGCCCAAGACATCTTCCTCTCTTTTTGCTCTGCTAAGTGTTACTCTACCTGATGCTGTCAAACAAACACAGACTGGTGCCTTCTGGTTCTGGAGACAAATTCCTTTATCCTATCCTAACCTCTTACCTCCTCACCTTACATCAGTCCCTTCCCTCTGTGAACTGCAGGTTAACCCAGCAGACATAAAGACAGGCTATCTGTCAATCATAATGGACCCTGGGGAGGTGCCCCTGGATGAGCAGTGTGAGTACCTGCCCTATGACTCTTCACAGTGGGAGATCTCCAGAGACAGACTCAGACTGGGTAAGCAGCTTGGGGAATGTCGGACAAAAGGATGAATGGATGGATGGTTAACAAGGCATGTGAGAGGGAAGGGTTTGTCTGTGTGAATGAATAGATGAGGGAAACTAAATTATTTTTCCATTTGCTGAATCTATAACTGCATGCATTTAACACGCACCCAGCTGTGCTGAGAGCTGCCAAGTAGAGTGCTAATGTTCAAAATGTGCTCATTTCCAGAAGAGCTTTTTAAAAACGCCCCAAGGAAAAGCATCTGTTTCACTACAGAGCCTTATGGCAACACGATTCCACCTAACACTGAAATTAACATCATAATTTCTCTTCCTTGACTGTTTTGCAAATGTTGTACCACGACCATTTGCATAGCTCTTGACATTTACACGTATTTTTCTCTGCTTCATTGACACAGGAAAAGTTTTAGGCCACGGTGCCTTTGGAAAAGTAATCGAGGCATCAATCTACGGCATCAGTAAGAGCAACAGTTTAAACACGGTGGCTGTTAAGATGCTGAAAGGTGAGATTATCATGGTTAACCCATTTTGGAAACATGGCTATCCCAAGTTTTCTCAAACTTTCACTCTATAAGCTATGTTTCACTTACAATAGTTCACTTTTCTCTGCATGGACTTGTGTTCAAACAATAAAAAGAATTACTGCAACACATATAAGCTGATGTTTTCCTTCCATAACATGCTGAGCTTTCATACTTCTTCTGGTTACAGGCTTTTATGTTTATTGTGACAATAAAAGTGAATGTATGTAAAATGCATCTAACACTAGATAGGAGGTTATGACCACTACAACCTTTCCTTTGAGAGCCTAAGACATTTTCCTTAAGGTTTACACGTTATGTTTTTACTTAGGATGCTGCAGATAGTCTGTGAGGAATGATAATGTCTGCAGGGAATGTTGTTTGAATAAAAATGTGCCCATTAATTGCTCATAAAAGTAGTCATATTTATGATTTTTTTTCATTTCTACAGCACTAATAACACACAGGTAAAACAAAGTGTTATGTGTATTATTAGTTTTTAGTGCAATGAAGGTTTTGCAAAGTTATTGAAAGTCTCTTATGCACTTGAGCATTCTGTTTCTATGCGGATGGTATTTAGTTTTTAAAATGTTTTTAAAATGACATCTACAGACTGTCCTTTGACATTATGTCCTGGATGTCTTGTAAGTCATTGTGTTTGTTCCACTGATTCTTTCCATATTGTTAGGGTTGGTTGTTTTAGTCTATCAAGTTATGTAACCAAGCAATAAAGAGAAATCTTACGTCACTCCTTTAAGTGCTTAAAAGGTCTTAGTCCTAAAAACAGCAATTATTTACTGATAGGATGTGTACCTTCTTTGCAAACTAGAACCACAAACAGAGCCACATCTTTGAGGAACTAATTTCCTATAGAAATGTTTCTCTTTGGGAAAGCCTTTGGTAATATCTCAGGTTTATTGTTGTGGTTCATCAGACAAACCCTAAACTCATCCTCTTTTGTCTTATAACAACTTCCCCTAAAGCTGCAAGGACTCAGGCGTTTCAAATAAAAACAGGAAGCATGGCTTGAAGAGGAGTCGCTCTGTTTGAATTACAGCTGATTGCTCATAAAGTTTGTGGTTCCCTAAAAATATCGGCTGGTTTGAACCGTGCCTGGATCACAGCTTTTACAGGACCCCAGGAGAAGCTTTAGAAAAATGTGCGAAGCTGTAAACAGCTTCAAAAGGACGTTCGGTGCCGGGTGTTAATCAGACGCACCTGCAGAAAATCTCTGCAAGCTTGTTCAAATAATTGTTTGTGCTTCCCCTGTGAGTGCGCAGAAACATGGGGGGGGGGGGGCCCTGAATGGAAGTACAGAACAAACAACAAAAACACGGCCGTCTGAAATAAGTAACTGTATATGTGTTACAGATGGAGCCACAGCCAGTGAGCACAAGGCTTTGATGTCGGAGTTAAAGATCCTGATCCACATCGGTAATCATCTGAATGTGGTTAACCTGTTAGGAGCCTGCACCAAACCCAGTGGTGAGTCCTGGGATTCTTTTTTATCTTTTTGTAGAAATTACAGCTTATCAAATGGCTTTAAAGTATTCACACTCCCTGTACTTTTACATATGATCACATTACAGCCACAGACATCAATATATTTTACTGGGATTTCATGTGATAGGCAAGCACAAAGTGGTTTACAGTTGTGCTGTAGAGTGGAAGAGAAATTTCTTTTTTCAAATAAAAATCTGAAAAAGTGTGTGTAATAATTCTCCCCTGAGTCAATGTTTGCAGAACTGCCTTCGATGCAGCTTCAGCTGCAGGTCTTTTGGGGGTATTTCTCAACCAACTTTGCACACCTTGAGACTGAAAATCTAGCTTTTGCTTCTTAGCAAAATAGCTCAAGCTCAGTCACCTTCTGTAGACATCAACTTTCACGTCTTGTCATGGATTCTCGGTTTGATTTAGATTTGGCTACATGGACATGCTTTGTTTAATTATATCTCTGTACAGGCAAACAGTTTAATAGTCAGATTATTTGACCAAAAGCTTCAAACATGACTTCTTCTGGTTTTCTTTTAACAACAGTTTTATTCTTGCCACTCCTCCATAAAGGACAGATTTCCAGAAAGTGGCTAATAGTTGAATAGAATTAAACAGAATATTCTTTATTGTCACAAGTGCAACCAAACTGAAAATAAAAATAATTATCTAGTCGGTGAACAGAAACGTCCCGTTGAGCTGTGGATCTCTGTAGCACCTCCATAGTGACCATTAGCCTCTTGGCTGCTTCTCTGATTAATGCTCTCCTTGGCTGGCCGGTCAGTTTAGGTGGGCCACCATGTCTTGGTAGGCTTACAGTAATGCCGTACTCTCTCCATTTTTAGATGACGAATTGAACAGTTTCCCACGAGATGTTCAAAGCTTGGGACATTGTTTATTAACCCAACCCTGCGTTAAAATTCTCCACAATTCACCACTGATCAATCTATTTGTCTTCATTTGTGTTTTTTCTCTCAACGAACTTCTGAGCTGTATTATTTCTGAGATTAAATCGCAGACAAGTCGAGCCTATTCACTAATTGCTTGCCCAGGAATATATTTACCTGCTGCCACGGTAAAGGGGGGCAAATAGAAATGCTCACCATACTTTTCAGATTTTATTTGTAAAAAAAATTAAAAAACAATGTATCTTTTTCTTTCCACTTCAGACATTTGTGGTCGTGAGGCGACAAAATGTGAAAGTTGAGGGGTGTGAATACTTTTCAGGGTCCTGTAGAATGTCTGTAGAGGTTTGTTTGTGACCAGTCTGATGTAGTAAATAAACAGGTATTTTATTGTCCCACAGTGAAATGGTTTTTTGTGTCTTTTTTGAAGGATTTGTCGTCTTAACTTCTGAGATATGTTAATTTAGAGCAAAGCACATTTTTCAGCATTATTTCCACTACTTGTGCCGTTTTCTTTTTTTATACCAGTAAACTAAATAAGACATCAAACAAATCCCATTTTATAAACCAATACATGAGGGAGACACATGGAGCCCATTGTTGGAGGGGAGTACATCTGAAAATGTTTATCCTAAACAAAAGCAACCTGGCAGATAATTTCAGCCAGGAAAGATTCAAGCTGTTCAGTAGAATTTCTGAATGTGTTGTGAGAGAAAGAAAAAAGTAATTTTTTCTACATTGTGTGCACAATTATTAGGCAAGTTGTATTTTTGAAGCTTAATTGTATGAGTGAACAACTAGAGTGTGCTATGTCAATCCAGAATGTTATTAATCCGTTCATAGGAGAATTTCAATGTGTGCTCAAATATTATGCAACTATTAGTATGCAGAAATATTATGCAGCTAATCCCACTTGCTTGTTTTTATTTATTTAAGAGAGAATAATAAGCAATTTACTCAAATTTTACAAGCAAACATTTCTGACATAAAATAATTTATTAAATTAGAACCAATGCACCCACCCATCTTTTAAATAACAGTCACAAGCTTTCCATTTATGGAGTCTGTGGGTCTCTGGATCTGTTGATGATCAGCTTTCTGTGTAGCAATGATCACCGCCTCCCAGACAGTGATCAAAGAGATGGACTGTTTTTCTTCACCGTACATTTTAAGGTACAAGTTCTCAACAAGGACAGGTGGGGAAGGGGCTCGTGTTTTTATTCTTTCCTCTGTAAGTCCTTTACTTCATGCAATAGAGCACTGTCCTCCATACAAATCATGCTCTTCTTGAAACGTGCAAACTTTTTCTTGCACCACTGTTTGAAGAAAGTGTCTTTTAAAAACTGCCAGAACATCAGTCTATAAAACCTTTGAAAGATCTGTCTACAGATTCTCTTGGCCCAGTCGTGTTGTTTCTACTTGTGTGTGTTGTTCAGCTGTGGTTTAGGTTTCAGCCTTCCTTATCTTGGCCGTGACCCTGAGCACTGAACATCTTGTACTTCTGGGCTCTCCAGGTAGGTTGCATATCTGGAATATGACAGCACTGGAGGAGCAAAGGTTCCTGATTGCTTCATGTTTGAGTCTTCTCAAATCTTTGGAAGTTAATTTGCATCTTGTTTTCTCAGGGCTGCATGTTCCTTGCAGCCCTGTTGATTGTTGGTAGGAGAATGTTTGACGTTTCTGTGATGTATTTTGCTACTTCCAAGAGTTCTGCATCACTTTGAAGGACACGTTTTTTTATTTTCAGTCAGTTAAATCTCTTTTTTTTTTCATTTTTGCCTAAGGAATAGGAGTTGCCTTATAATTATGCACACTGGGATCTACTGTAGGTTGTTTGTCTACTGTGGCCAGACCCTCCCCAAATAAATAAATACACATCCTCTCATAATCTTAAATACACTTAGCATTCACGTTTGCACAGCTTGGATTTGGAAAATATGCATAAAAACTTATGATGTGGCCAAAATGCTCACTTGCTTTATAATTGTGCACACAGTAGTATTAGAGCAAAGTCTTCTACAGTTCTATGTGTAATGTGTTAAAAATCTGCATCAACAGGTCCATTGATGGTGATCGTGGAATACTGCAAATATGGGAATCTGTCCAACTTCCTGCGAGCCAAGAGGGAGTTCTTCCTTCCCTACAGGGTATCAGACCGCAGCAGCAACTGCAGCATCTCAGCATTTTAAATCAACATTTTCACGTTGTTTCCGCTCTGATAGTGGCTTCTTATGCTACATTTACTTGGTGTGATATTTCCATCTAAGCCTTGTTTCCCCTTATGCAACTCGAATTCACAGTTTCGGTCTGCTCCAATGCATGTAACTCTTTTAGTATTGATTTTTGGAGATGATTCAACAATCTGAGTCCTATTTAGGACCGCTCACCAAAAACCCAGAGCCAGATGAGGCGGATGATCGAAGCTGGTCAGACGGATCAAAGAGCTCAGCGGACTCCACCGGCATCCTCCTCGCCGCTCAGCAGTCCTCAGATTACATCATCCAAGGCATCCAATCAGAACCCTGTGGCGGAGAATAGTGAGTCAGCTTCACATAATCAGAGTTAGGAAATATACCTTTTATAGCTCCCCAATAAATGTAGCTGTGTGTGTTTTTTTTTTCCTTCCTCCTCCTCCTCCTCCATGTGTCCCTCTCCAGTGGAGGACCTGTGGAAAACCCCGCTGACCATAGAGGATTTGATATGCTACAGTTTCCAGGTGGCTCGTGGGATGGAGTTCCTGGCCTCTAGAAAGGTTAATGTCACTGCTGCATTGTAAAAAAGAAGTGAATGAGGCTGTGAGGAGCAGAGGTTTGCTCCAGACGCAGCAGGCTGAAATCTGGATCCTTCATTTGGGGGTGGCTGTGGCTCATCCAGTTATATTTACCAGTTTATTGAAAACAAGCGCACACCATTTGCCATGTAGCTTTTTTATTTTTTCCGTTGGAGAATTATTAATGTGGTTAATGATAAGAATTTTGAAATTAATTTCAAATAACAAAAGATTGTAGAAACGTAAATATCAAATAAAATTTCAACAAATGCAATAAAATCAAAGATAGTATTTATATTTCAAATAAAAAAGTGCATGTAAAGTGCAAGTATGCCTTTTATAAAGTGGTCTGCCAGTTTATTGACCAATAACTGAGAGGTCACATACTGAAAAATCTTTTTTTCCCTATTAAATGCATTGGAACTGAAGGCTCCCTTTAGTTTTTGTTCTCAAAGGCTTCAGCAAACAGCTAATTCTTTACAAACACTTGGGAGTTTATTAAAACTCCGATAAAGGCTAGGGATATGTGGGAATGATCTCACCTCCGTCAATGAGCCTGCAGCACAATGTTTGTTTGGATCAATGCTTGTTAGAGTTACTTGTCTTGATTTAAACTAAGTTTACACAAATTACAACATATGTGTTATAACCACTAGAAAAAAAAAAGTGCAATTGGCAAGAAAAATGAAAATCAAGTGAAATCTGCAGCAAAAGTCTGATCAGTTCGTTTCTTTCTCATCCAAGTGTCAACTGCTTCATACACTGATCCTACAGCTTTAGTTGCCAGTTATTGATTCAGTTCATTTCAGTTTATTTGCATTGCACCCATTCATAGCAAATGTCATCTCACGGCATTTTACAAAACACACAGATCCAGTTTATAAACAGACAATCTAATCCATCCAATTGTATAAACAGATTCACATTCAGTAGCATGTATTCTAACTTGATCCTAGCTATAAAACAATGCAGTAAAGTTTAGTTTTTTTTGCCAACTGGTAAACTGTGTTCTATCTAAGGAAACCAAGCCAGTCGCATGAACAGTTGATTGCATCCAGGCATTAATTTTGCAGCAATAAATAAATGCACAGTTTCTACAAATTTAGCTGCCTAATCACTTAGTCATAGTACCAATTAGTGAAATTGTTTAATTAATAAACTAAACCTTCATAAAAAACTCAAAACTACTTCTACTTCAAAAATTACTTCTGTTTCTATTCTATTCTATTTTATTCTGTTCTGTTCTGTTCTGTAAGATGTACCCACAATTCAAATTAATTAATAATACTATGATATTACAGTGACTTATTATTTATTCATAATTTGTAATTATCATAATAAATAATTATTTCGTCATCATAACAATTAATAAAGAAAATAAGAGTAGATTAAATAACCATATGGGGAAATTTTAGATTTTAAATTAAAAAATTCTTACAATATTTGTTGGCTTAGAATTAAATGTAATTTATATAGTATGTGAAGATTTTTCTCACTCCCACCAAGCTGGAACTAAATACTCCAGTACAACACATTGCACCTTTCAGTGTTATTGGATCATTTCAGTGAGCTAATTTCATTCTTGTTGTTGTATCTCACACCTTCACATTCTGTCATGTTACAACCACAAACTAAAGTATTTTATTGTCACTTTATATCAAGAACAACACAAAATAATGCCTTCGTGCAAAACACTATGTGTGGACGGCACCTCACTTTGAAAACACCAGGTGGTGGCAGCATCATGCTGTGGGGATACTGTTCTTTAGCAGGCACAGGGAAGCTGGTCCGAGTTATTGGGAAATCGGATGAAACTAATTACAAAGAAAATCAGTTAGATGCTGCAAAAGAGAACTGCATTGGAATTTGTGGTTGTAACAAAACATAGTGTGAAATAGTTCAAGAAATATGAATAATTTTACAAGGCACTGTATGAAAGCACTGACAGACTGACATGTTGATGACAGGAGTCGGTCTTGTCTGTCTTGTACTGGAAGTCTGAGGTGTACAGAGTGAAAATGAATGGTGAGAGTACAGTCCCCTGTGGTGCTCCTGTGCTGCTAACTACCTGGTTAGACACACAACCCTTCAGTCTCACAAACTGTGGTCTGTTTGTCAGGGAATCTTTGATCCAGTCTTTGGCCACTACAGATAAAAAAACACACACTTCAGTAGAGTAACAAGGTGGGAAGCCTTTCCATGCAGAGACACCTGTCTGCATGATACTGATGACTGTGTGTGTGTCTGCAGTGCATCCATAGAGATCTGGCAGCTCGGAACATTCTCCTCTCAGAGAACAACGTGGTGAAGATCTGTGACTTCGGCCTGGCCAGAGACATTTACAAAGACCCCGATTACGTCAGGAAAGGCAACGTATGTCTGTCCCCCTGCAGTTGGACAAGAAAATACTTTGTGTTCGTTTTATTAACCCACCCACCTTATGATTACATTTGAGTGTTTATGCTTCTGTCATGCTTCATCTGATTTGATGATCTCGCAGGCTCGTCTGCCTCTGAAGTGGATGGCTCCAGAGAGTATCTTTGACAAAGTGTACACCAGCCAGAGTGACGTGTGGTCCTTTGGAGTCCTGCTCTGGGAGATCTTTTCACTCGGTAATCTCAGAATCAGACCACACTCGAGGCCTGTCGTTTGTATTCACATCAAAAGAAAAGCAAACTCCTGCAGGAGTGGGCTTGTTTTCCTTCTTCTGACATGTTAATTCATTTGTCTCCCTCCCATTGTGTGCACGCAGGTGCATCTCCATACCCAGGAGTGCAGATTGATGAAGATTTCTGCAAACGGTTGAAAGATGGAGTCAGAATGAGGGCACCAGAGACAGCCTCACCTGAAATGTAAATATTTCTTCCTTATATAGAGGAGAAATTGGCTTACTTTTCCTGTCAAGAAGGATTTATGAATCTAAATCACTCTAATTCATCAAGCCAGTTTCAGGTGCCAAGTGTCATTCAGCTAACAGCCACACTGAGGAAATCAATCAGGATAAAGTTTGTGTACCTCAATTAGAACGTCATGTACTGTTGTTGTGACTGTGCTGCCTTCTGCTGGCAGATATGGCATCATGCTGGCCTGCTGGCAGGGCGAGCCCAAAGAGAGACCGATGTTTCCTGCTCTGGTTCAAATCCTGGGAGACCTGCTGCAGGACAACGGTCTACCTGTAAGTTCCCCTGTAGCTGCAACAGCCACAGAACGTTTATTTGCCTTGATCAACAGGGCTGCGGTTATTATGATACGTAGAGTTTCTCCGTGTTGAAGTTCCTCTCCTTCCTCTCAGGATGGGAAGGATTACATCCCCCTAAACCACTCGCAGAACTCAGAAGATGACGGTTTCTCACAGACTTCATCTCGTCCTGCATCAGAGGAGGAACTGAGACTGGCTTGCAACACTCTGCCCACAAGGTGCTCATACCTTCTTTTCTTGTCCTTTTGGACACCATAAATATTAAACAAGCAGGGTCGGGAAGAGCTTCAAATTTAACTGGATATTTATTTATTCTGATTATTATTATTTGCACAAGTAAATTTTATTGAGACATGGGGTCCCATTTTTAAAGGTCAAAATGTTTTAAACAAAGATGTAAGAGTTTTAAATACAAAATGGGATCTACTAGCTATAAAACATTAAAAACAGGAACAACAATCAATGCCAGGGACAAAAATCCAACAAGAAAGGCAAGAGTGATTTAAAAAAGAGCCCCCTTGCTATTTAAAAAACTAGTACTGGCTGATTATTTTTATACCATCAAACTGATGACCTACAATTATTTTATTAAATGTTAAACTATCTCATCAACATCAAATAATATCAGCTGATGTAGTTCTTTTACACACGCAGTAAGACAATTATCAGTTTACAATACCCTCAATGGGGAAAAATAACCTTTAATTTAAAAAAATTAAAGGTCACATTATGACAGTTCTCAGTTTTCATGCAAAGCCCAAAAGATCTTTATTTAAAATGTTTTGGTATTCCAAAGAATTCAAGGTGTAAGCAGGGTTCCCACAGGCTTTAGATATAACCAGGCCCCCGGCACCATAGATGCTCCACCGTGCTTAATAGTGGGGATGAGCAACTTCTCCAAATATGTATCCTGTGTTTTACACCCAACCCACCTTAAGTGTTTATTACCAAAAAAAAAACATGTAGCTAGGTCTAGGTCTAGTTCTCATCTGACCAAAACCCACCGTTCTAGTTAAATTTTGAAGTGCATAACAACTTGCAAAATGCACCTGATTTGTCACTTTGTTAAAGAAACAATTCTTAAACCTTCAAAAAGGTGGCAGCAAAACTACATTAAATCTTGGCATTTTGTTGAATTAACTGAATTTCTGTATAAAAATAACCATAACTACTAGGAGAATATAATTTATTTGGATTTACAAATCAGCTGGTACTAAAATGGTTGATTAAAATGATTTAGTTATCGAAAATCATCATTGAAAAAGCATGTACAGGGACAACTATTTGTAATTAGACCTTTATTGTAAACCAAGTAGCATAAAGCAACAATTTAAAGTGATCTCCCATATTACTGTAATTTGAATTTAAATTTGTTAAAATATGTCTACAAGTATACACTATATAACAGAATTATATTGCAATGATGAGCAATGGCGACTTGATGTTGAAAGAGTGTGACAAGTGAGGAAGCTAGGAGACCTGAATAAATATAATGTTGGGTTGGATTCTTTCATGGTACAACGGAAACTAAAAACTAAACGTAAATATATGAAAACAAACTGTAGAAAATGTTGTGTATTGTCTTTGGACTGTAACCCCAATCTACAAGAATTGTCAGTCATACATTAATCAGTGAAACCTCCTGTTAGGCCTCGAGCATGAACTGTTTTTGTCTTGTTTGGACTATTAGTGTGTCAAGGCTTGTGTCTGAGAAGCTCTTCTTCCAATCCTGACCAGGTATTATAACTGCGTGCCCTTTCCCGGATGCGTGTTTGTTGGGCCCTCTAAAATATGCCAGCCCAGAGTGAAGACATTTGAGGATTTGCCCCTTGGGATGCATTCACAGAAACATCCACAAGTAAGCACTCTTTTTTTCTGTTTTTATTTGCTGAAACCGGCTGATGACATTTTTTCATTTCTGAATGACTTTGGTCTGTGGGGTTTTTTCTCTCTCGGATAATTACCGCAAAGAGCTACTGACGTGGCAGCACGAAAACTACCTAATTTACATGTTGCCAAACTGTGTCCCCTACCAGGATAACCAGACCGACAGTGGAATGGTTCTGGCCTCTGAGGAATTTGAGAGAATCGAGCACAACCGCCGCGGCACCGTGTTAAAAAGGTTTGTCATGTAAAAACTATGCTCAACATCACTGAAAACGGAAAGTGACACATAAGAGATTTACCTAGTGACAGCGTTTGATATTCTGGGTTGATACATTCTCGTTGCTCACCCAAATGACACCATTTCACAGCAATGAGAAAACAAATGATGCTCCATGTGTTTCAGTCAACATGAGAGAACATTCTTTCTTGGCTGGAAGATGTGGAGGAGTCACGCTGTTTTGTGTGTAGCGAAACCAGCTTTGCAGAGGAAATATGCATGAGAGGACTCTCAATCTGCAGTGTGGAAGCAGACAACAGTATGACTCATTTAGTCTCAAGGCCCCATTTTTAGTCATGTTTTGAGAAATGCTTTCAGAAAATGTTTGAGAAATGACGTTCACTACAAGTAGAAATTAGGACAAATTTATCCAGCAACTGTGAGAAGTGTAGAAAAAGATCTTAAAGACAGGTCCAAGCTATAAGTACTAAAACAGATTACTGTAAATGTACAGATGATGTACTTAGTCTTACCAAAACGCTCCCTAAAGGCCACGTTCCTACCTAAATTTACTCAGATTTAGTTGTGAATGTACAGTTCCTTGCAAAGGTTTCTTACACCTCTTGAACTTTTCAGAAACCACGTACTTCAATGTATTGGGATGCTATATGACGCACTGGCAGAAAGTAATGCATGATTGGGAAGTGGAAGGCAAATAATGGTTTCAAAAACTTTTCTTTTTACAAATAAAAACTGAAGAGTTCAGTTTGTACTTCGGTAGCCTCATAGCATAACTGCCTAAGTCATATTTAAAGGGTTTTCAGGAGTCTCCAGTTCCCAGAGTTCTATTAATGTCTGAGCGCTGACCATTCTCTCCTCAGTCGTATGAGCAGCACCAGCAGCACAGAGCCCCTGACAGCATCCCACTGTTCCCTGGGTCAGAACACCGGCAGCTCAGGACACCGTCCCAACTTCTTCAGCCAGCTGACAGGACAGACCTTCTACAACAACGAGTATGGCCACCTGTCTGAGGAGGGCTTCTGTGACTTCTACTCATCTGTGACTTCTACCCCTTCCCTGGCCTCGTCAAATGTGTAATCTTACCAAAGATGATGACTGAAGGGCAGATTTGTTGGACGTCTGAAGGAGGAATGTGAAATTATTGTAACATCTCGTTATATACGTGAATGAAGACCTACCGAGCAGAGCTGGCTTTTACTCATCTCACCGTTCCTCCTCAGCAAATGGACTTATTGATAAGTGCCTGAAGTTTCTTTAACCAGCCACTGGGTGGCAGTATTACGACAAAAATGATCAATCATTTTCTATACATACATTTATATTTTTATCTTTTTACATACAGTTTTCTTCCCTAATTTTTACACATTATGACTCATTTAGGAAGAAATAAAGACAATTTATCCCTTTTCTGTCTCATTAATGTGACATTAAAAGTTGGAACTGCTAATTCTATTTAGTGCAAGGTTTTATCAGCCATATTCATAAGTTGGACTAATGCAATAGCATAAAATGATGCTATATATGTCATTTGATGGAGGTGGACACATTTGGCTACACGCCATTGGTAATAAGCGAAGTGACGAAGGTAAACAGAGGGATGTAGGGCGACTGAAGGACTGAGTCACACTGAGCACCTCTTATCAGAGGTGGACGTAAGCATGATGATAGCTGTGAAGGCTTAAAGCCGCCTTACAGCCTCGTATTACCCAGTGATGAGCTGCAGGGTGTTGACAGAGGCTGCTAGCGAAAGAAAAATGACTGGTGTCTGCGTGAAAAGTCCACCTCTGAGTCATGTTTATGCGCTTAAAGAAGAAAAAGTATATTAAAAGGTTCCATTTTCAGTTTCTATGAATAATTGTTGGTTAAACGTAAAGTCTCCGGAAAATAAAACCCGAACTATTTTACACTACAGCAATCTTTCAGTGTGTACAGGTAAAGCTCAGTATATCAGAATACCATCCAAAAGTAAAGTTATTTCAGTAATTCAGATAAAAAAGGGGACGATTTGGTATGGATTCCTTACAACATGATTCTTTTGATTACAGTAATTTCAGTTCAAATTCAGTTTCTCAAAATTATACAACCTAGAACCGCTTAAACAGGATTTTTAATGCATTGGCCTACTTCATCATTGTGACATGGCAGAGAGGAGATCTGCCCCCAGCTCTGCTGAGGTCTTAAGGAAGCCCGGGTTGCTTTATTAAGATTCCTTCAGCCTGTTTGCATTATTGGGTCTGTTGTCTCTATAAAGCGTGTGCTTCTTCTTCTTAACTCGGGTAAGATGCTTCTGAATGCGCCTCTGGTTTAGGATTGGCTTAACCCAAGAAATGTGACATTTTTAAACTGAACTTTGGGTGTGCAGTTTCTATAACAAATGTTATAGAAACCTGAAAACCTTTCACCGTTTTCAATGATCATCTAATTCACTGAGGGCTGACTTAGCAACTGTCAGCATTCTAATTTTCAAGTATGGATCATTGTAAATGAGAAGATAAATGGGAAAACAAACAGAACCTTAAGAGTTGAACTCGATGGTACCTTTATTTGAGAAAACGGATACAATTACAGTCATTTGAGATGAAAAGAAAACATGGCTCTAAAAGAAGAAGAAGAGCAGGCTCTGACTGCTGGTGTCATCATGGTGCTAGATCAGAGACAACAGTACAGAAGAAAGAACAGCCATTTTAAACAATTACACTAATTACACAATTTCCAATCATTTAAATCATCCAGAAAGTCCAAATTAGACTTGGCTGCTGATGAAATAACTGAAATAATTGCTATAAAATGACCCAAAAAAAGTAGCGTTCTACAGAGCAAGTCTATACAGTAACAGAAATGACAACAATGAAGCAATTAATAGCTGATGGTAACCATTCACTGAGGGAACGGTACAAATGAGGCACAGACAGAAAATATTTTGACACTTTGAGACATAGAAACACCTTGTTAACAAAGGCTGATAACACTTCATTCAGATATCGACTGGTTTTTGTAGTGATGATGCGCTACACGAGTTAAAATGGTTATGAAAAAAAAATCTGATTTAATTTATGCAGAAGAGTGTTGGCACCAAATTTTAAAACCTTTAATGTCAGAGCCATTTTAACGCCAATAAAAAAAACAAGAGAAGTATGCACTGGTAAGTTTCTCCTGTATCTTTCCTCAACATCAATCCCAATTGTAACAAGGGATTCCCTCTTCTCTCCTGACATCGATGACGGAGTAAGAAGACATGTGATAGTCAGGATCCACACGCCAGCAGCAGAGTGGATGGGCCTGGAGAGGATCTTCAGTAACTGAAACATAGTTGGGTAGCCTGGTAGTTATATCGCATGCTTGGTGAACTCCTGGGTCTCTGGGTTGTCTTCAATCAGAAGTGGATCTAGCTAACAGGCTAGCAACTTTGCACTTATAAATAAAATATGAACTGGGGTGAGAGACGGGAGGCATTCCTCATGACATTTTCCCAATCTGGATCTTCTTCCAGGCTTCAGAGGCCGTGAATATACACGAGTCGATGATCCCGGCAACAGTGAACGTCCCTCCGATGATGGCACAAATCTGCAGAAAACATCACATCACCCCATTAAGATCAATGGTTGAGAGTTACAAGGCCGATTTTCTCCCCAGGATAACTTGGCCCGCAGGCAGCTGGTCCTGATCACATTCAGTCATTATCCATTACACTCACAGTAAAGAATGAGCTGGAAACTGGCAAAAAGCCCCTGGACTCACAATCTTTAGCCATGACTAATGATGACACGGCGAGCACATTCATGTCTTAAACCCGTTGCATGAGAAACTAAAACAATGCAAAGGACAAAGGTGCAGGTCATCAAATCAATGAATCCAATGAGCAAGATTTCAACAACCAGCAGGAAACATTTCTGATGAGCTGAGGGTGAGGAGAGGAGAAGAAGCAATGGGAGACAGAACAGTTTGAGAAGAGGAAAGAAAGTTCACATGTTCTGATAATCCAGGATATTCTAGGTGTGCTTCCATTAAACAGGATTTCTAAAAATAATTAAAAAAATTAACCACAACAGCAAACAAAAAGCTAATTTTAAGCGGAGCAGCCAAAAACATAATCACCAATTGAGCGACATAAACACATTTACATAACTCCCTCTCCTCTAAAATATTTTGTTGAGGCTAAAATAGCACTTTAGAAACTTAAGTCTGCAGGCAATTAAATAAGACACCATAACACATAGGTTAAGGGTCCCTCAGAGTAGGTACAGCCCTGGTAGAAAGAAAGTACATCATCATTTGAATTCTAGGCTAAAACCCTGGAACTAGTAGAGGGTGTACTTTTTTTTAGCATTACTTATATGTAACTATGAGTTATTACAAGGGTGCCATCTTGGTTCCAGTTGTTGGATTAGTGGATTGCAGTTTTGGAAAATCCCCAGTGACAAACTGCAGGTAAAACACCCAGAATCACATTTGTCCTGTTTTACTTGGTCTTGGTGAGGTAGCAGCAGAAGAACTTTTGATTTCTGGTCCGACAAAAGCATGCTTGCCGTTTCTGAAGGTGCATAGGATTTTATGGAGAAACTTGACACAAGTGTGCTCTCACACACACCCAGAGGCGTTTGGATTCTCCTCTTACTTAACTTTTTGCCCCACCTCTCTCCCTTCTTCTCTTTTTCCCCTTTCAGTTCTGTCTCATTACATTTGAAATGGTCCCAAAACAGCTTCTAATAAAGTTTTTTAAGTATATCAAGCGGAGCCTTATAGTGAAAGCCATAATGCTCCACTTGTGAAGGTAAATCTGTTGGGCTTCTTCTTGGCACTTGGACAACCATTCTGAGTACCAAAGGCTTCATAAAGTTAGTTTTAAAACCTCCAAAATTAGCCATCTTACCGTTCCTACAAAGTCTATTTAATGAGATACCAGCAAAGTTGCTGCTCACTGCCTGTCAGCTGATTGAAGGAAAGCTATTAATTATTACTTTTTTTTTTTTTTTTTTAGAAATTTTTCAGCACTAGAGGCCTTTATTTCAGATAGTAGGTAGAGAGGAAGGAGGGGCAAAGAGAGGGGGAGACATTCGGCAAAGGTCGCCGGGTCCGGGACTCGAACCCAGGACGCCCGCTTTGAGGACTATAGCCTCTATATGTGGTCGCGCGCTAAACCCCTACACCACCAGCGCTGCGCCATTAATTATTACTTTTTGTGACAAATATTCCCAGCTCTCAGATTTTAATATGCTGCAACTTTCACTATAGAGAAGGTCTTGGCATAATTTATTGTATTTTTCACTCTTTCTAATTATTATTAATTAAATATTATTAAATTCCTTTATTCTGACAGACAACCTTTTTGGAAAATTTTAAAACCAAGCCCAAAAAAATCTGGATACAAAAAAATGGTTATGAGAATCTCTGGTTGTGTTTTGGTCGTTGTAGACACGGACATAACTGAAAGAAAGGGTAACAATATTGTTCTGTGTCTTAAGTCTGAAACATAAATGAAAAGCAGGCCAGATCTGAGAAAATTTTATGAGGGTTTAACCTTAGCACAGTGATAGAACGGTTCAGAAAACGGAAACCTGAGCAGAAATATTCTCAGTAAAGCCCGGCAGATATGGGTAAATTCACTGACCGTCGTGATGAAGCGATAAACCGGCTGCCTCCTCTCT
Organism: Crenichthys baileyi; assembly: GCA_036173005.1. Lineage (NCBI taxonomy): Eukaryota > Metazoa > Chordata > Actinopteri > Cyprinodontiformes > Goodeidae > Crenichthys > Crenichthys baileyi. Next base: position 57,441 of record JAHHUM010001291.1, read on the forward strand.
GTGTACTTGACGGTGATTGGACTGAGGTCATATCTGAACCAAATCGCAGGGATTATTCTGCCTGTGTGGCTGTAAGCAACATACTCCTGCGTAGAAACAAAAAGGAGATCATTACTAAGATTTTCAGCAACATCTGACAAAACCAAGCAATTTAATTAGCGGTGAAAAAGATAATCCAACTAGTTCAGAAATCTTTTCAGAGGAAGTTATTAGATTTTTCTGTCTCTGCAAAACGAGGTAGTGCGTCACTGTTGAACTCATTTTGGATAAATTTACTTAAAGCCAGAAATGAGTCATTAAAACAGAACCTAGACCAATTAAACTCAGAGGGAGTAAACTAGAGGAGGCCTGAAATGTCCTCAGAGTTTCTGATGACACAGCTTTACTGAGTTTAGATAAAAGTTCATCAGTTAATTCGCCCACTCAATAAATTTGATCATATCAGCACATTCTGCATGACGAACAACCCTTCTGTCGGTGCCGACATTTCTGCTTCTGGTGGATGTTTGTTTATGCTTTAGAATGAGGTAAGGGAATATTTTCCTCATTTCCTTGTTTCACAGTTGACCGGCACTGTTGTTACTCTATACTCCGAACCCAGTTTTCAGTCAACACAGTTCTAGGAAGTGTTTTTATGGGTTTGTTGACATCTTGGGTGATTTTCCATTCACTACAGGTCAACCTTCTCATCCAAGTGAGGCTGGAAGCTAATGCAGCAATACACCCTTAGTTGAGGTATTCAAGGACCTTCTTATTTTGTCATGTTACAACCTCACACCTTGATGAACTTTACTGAAATTTAGTTGGGAACACACCATCCCCACTATGAAACATTGTGGTGACAGCATCATGCTGTGGGGATGCTTTTCTTTAGCAAACTTCAATGTATTTTTATTATGATTTTATGTGACGGGTGAACTCTGACATCCCATAGTAAAATTCAGTGCATCTGAAGTCACCTAATAAGTAAATACAGCCATCTTGTGTGTGATTTAATGGCAGTATAACTACAGCTGTTCTGTGAAGGCCTAAAACAAATGATACAAATAGAAATGGATGAGAAAAAGCCCAGATACAGAACCTTGTTTGCTACTGTGTACTGGTAGGAAAACCTCTGTCTGCCTGATAGGTCTTCATACACAGTGGGCACAATCTTCAGTATGTAGTCGTGTGAGGCCAGCGCTGCGACAGAAAAGGTTATTTCAGGAGAAAAAATAAAAAGCTTGTTGGTTTCTATGTTTTACATTTTGCATCAGCCCTGTGATTCAAGGTGTTTATTTAATTGACTCATCAGATGTTAGTAGTAAGCAGGCTTACACTAATGTCACATAACGGCTGTAATGAGCAGACGGGCTGTTTGAATACGTACGGTTAGATGACAGGCGGTTTGCCCCTCCTAAAGCATTAAAGGCTCCTTGGACTTTTTGCACCTGAATCACAACAGAGAGAGGAGATCCCATTTTTTAATCTCAAGTCTATTAAAGCTTCGTTAACTTGTGGTGCCTCTTCATGTGTGTGTCCTAACTTGTAGCTTCTCTCCAAAGGCCAGCTTGTGGATGGTGTGAGTCATGTCAGGGTTTTGGGGCTGCGCTGTAGCACCGTGTGTTGACACATGGAAGTTCCCTGGTACCTGCAGAGACACACACACACACACACAAAGAGAGCTGGTAAAGTGATATCTGTTGCGCCACATATACCATTTGTTTAACTGATGACCAAGTCAACACGCAGGCCGACTTGGTTGGAAACTGGATGTTCTTTGCCACTTCGCTGTTTCTGTATATTTCCATCTATTTTAGGCTAAAGAGCATTAAACACGCAAGTGCTGGGTTAATAATTTTAAAGGTAGTGGAAAGACTGACGCAGGAGATGTGGTGAGGTGGAGCGAACTGGGCTGCATGGGGCTCAAGCTACACTCTACACATGGATGTAACTAAAACCCAAGGATCATTTCTCAATTTAGACTCAGGAAGGAAGGCAGAAAGGGGGAAGAAGCTCAATGTTTCATTCAAATTCAACAAAGATGTACAAACAAATAGACCAAGCCTTTTCTTTGCCCATACTTTCTCCTTTTCTTTTGCATTTTAGATGATCTTTCGGTGAATGCTTGGGTTAAATTATCAATTCATCCAAATCCCAGAAGCATAGTGGGACATCCAGTGCAATGTTTGGCCCTGGTGGGGTTTTTTTTTCTGTTCAGAGGTTTCTCTTCCAGGGTGGGAACTGTGGACTGTTGGTTTTCCACATTATTGTTTTTTCCAAAAACAAACTAAAACTATTGCCCCTGATTGCATAAAACATGCACTTCAATTCTCCCACCCGCAATGTTTTCCTCCAGTATTTCATTTTCCAAGAACATTTTGTTTTTACTTTGGCTTTTTGTTGCGTGATTTTCCACATTGGGGTACAAAAGATGCTGTTTATGTGAATTTTAAACTTAGAATATTAATCTATCCATCCATCCATCGTCTTCCACTTATCAGAAATTAGGTCTCGGGCGAACAGGTTCAGAAGGGAAATCCAGACGTCTCTGACCTCAGCAACTCTCTCTAGCTCATTCTGAGGGAACCAAAGAGTCCTGAGCCCATTCAGTCAGTTAGTATCTGGGATCTCATGACCACCGGTGAGGATCATGGACCAGTAAATAAAAACTTGTTTTTTTTTACATCCAGAGCACATTACTAAGGATGAAGCTTAAATCACCTCAGTCTCCATCCTACCATCATTCACAAACAAAACTCCTATAAACTCCTCCACTTAAGACAGGGAACGATTTATGACCCAGAGGACGCATTCCACTTCTTTCTTGTTGAGAGCAACAGCCTCTGACTCACAGAAGCTGATTTTTATCCCGGCTGCCTCATACCTGGCTATGAAGTGCTCGAGTTTATGTAAACAGAACCACATCATCTGCAAAAAGCCAAAGATGAGACCCCTAGGCTTCCAAACCACACAGCCTCCTCTCCATGACTACCCCACGATATCGATATCCTATCCATGAACCCCGTAAACGAGACTATGGACAAGGGGCAGCCCTGGTGGTGTCGGCATGTGGGGAATAAACCAGGACCGGTTTCTAGGGCAGATTTCTACCCTGGTATTCTGATTTGATTCTGGTTCCTATTTGTAAAAGATATGCCCCAGACTCTCGCCTGATTCTTGGAAACCTTAAAAGTATGCTGGCTGACCTCGACAGTGAGACAAGGCCTTACTTTGTTAACGGTGAAGTCCCCCTCGAAGCGGCAGCCCTCCCCCTGGTTCAGAGGAATCTTCATGGAGTTGTCTATGTGACCGACCTCATGGCGTCCCATTTCATCCTGGATGTCCAAACCCACCACTGAAAACAAAAACAAAAACAGACATGGAGAAGCAATAAATATGTACAACATAGTTACCAATGAATTTAGTAATTTTGCATTCATTGTTATTGTTTTGGAGGGGATTGAAAGGAACTGACTAATTTTCTCTGTAGTGAGAAAAACTCATCCTTGCTATGGTGAAAACTAAAGCAACAAATCATACCTTTACTCATGCACTTACACAGTCAGTTGTCGAAACAAACATTTTTATGTTGTCAACAACTTCAGACTTTGGACCAAAACCAGAAACAAAACATGCCAATTTGGGAGCTCTGTCCTGGAGCCGAGACTGGTTAAACCGATACTAGAACCGTCTTTATCTGCAGCTTTAATCATCATCATTAACAGGGAGTAAAGGGGAAAATGAAGGTATCACTGCAGACAGTGACCCACAAAGTCAATACACAAAGCAAAGTCCAAACATCATCCCCATCATTGCTTACGCTCTCTTTCTGTGATTTTCCATCCAGACTTCACCCTCTCTCCACCCGCCCTTGCGGGTTTCTGTGTGTTGGCACACTGGCAGTGGCCTATTTTTTAAGCCTCGCTGTCAGCCAGAAGTGAAGCTAGAGAGCTGTGCTGAATCTGGGCTCCACAAGTCGCCCGTCTGACCTCTGACATTCAAGACAAGTTAGCCCCCCCCAACTTCACTCTGTTTACCCAGATCTCAAAATAATGCTGCAGGCAAATAAGCGCAGTGCATGTGAGGGAGATGTGGAGGTTCTCCTTTTAAGACATTCAGGACTGGAAGGAGGCTGATGTAAAGCTAATCCGTCTTTAAATAGGGCCCACTATTCATTTTTCCATGAAGTCACAAATGAAGACGAAGCAGCCCGGAAAGGTCGGTGTCGATCGAAGATGTTTAGCTAAGAAAAATGTTTTCTTTAAATAACAAAAAAGTCTTCCATGACGAAATGGCTTCTCTCCCTGAATAAATTAGCAATGGATGACAACCTGTTTGGAGGCCTGGAAAGTGGATTGATAAAGTATTAACTCGCAGCGAGCCAGGCTCAACAAAGCTCTGCGGCTGACCTTTGCGGCATGGTGAAACGTCAGCTTAACGTGGTCGCGCTGGTGTTTAAGATCCAGCACACAAGCAATCATGGAGAAGCTTAATTAGAAACAGCCCTTTTTTGGGCATGAGGGGAGTAAGACCATCTAAGCTTACAGCTGACTCCATAATCCAAAGCTTCTGTAACAGAAACCAGGATTCGAGCATTTATTACAGCGGAAAAATCTTGAACTTATTGGGAGTTTTTTGCGCCTCCCGGGCTCTACTGATATGTCAGTGTTTGGTGATGGGCATAGTTTCTGAGCGGAGTCATGATGAGCGAATAAAAAGTGAGTCCTTTTTATCCTGGCGCGCTTAAGCCTGCTGCCTGCTCACTTCTCTGACATCAGAGAGCAGCAGGCGAGCCAGCTGAGGCAACTTCAAGTCAAACACAGATCAAAGCGGAGCAGCAGCAAGAGATTTTATACTTAAGCCAGGCTTGGATCGAATGAGAACACCACAACGCATCTGTTAGGTTACTAAAAATATATTCGGTGCTGGTGGGAAATTTACATAACACTTAAAATGTCTGGCCATAAAGGATGCATGTGAATTGACTTTTTTTTCCCCAGGATCCAGAGTTGATAATACAACAAATACCTTCAATGGGTGTTTGGTTCTCAAGTTAGATTTTACTGTAGATTTTCTAATCTACGCAGGTTCAAACTCATACATACAGACTCAAATATATACATACACCCCGACTAATATTTGGTTAAATGTCCCAAGGGAAGTCACAGAGAAAACACACACTTTTTCGAGCTTGTTGATGACAGGCCACTAAAGGGCATCTATCTAAATATTAGCGGGGAGATACAGGGGTTGGACAATGACTGAAACACCTGGTTTTAGACCACAATAATTTATTAGTATGGTGTAGGGCCTCCTTTTGCGGCCAATACAGCGTCAATTCGTCTTGGGAATGACATATACAAGTCCTGCACAGTGGTCAGAGGGATTTTAAGCCATTCTTCTTGCAGGATAGTGGCCAGGTCACTACGTGATACTGGTGGAGGAAAACGTTTCCTGACTCGCTCCTCCAAAACACCCCAAAGTGGCTCAATAATATTTAGATCTGGTGACTGTGCAGGCCATGGGAGATGTTCAACTTCACTTTCATGTTCATCAAACCAATCTTTCACCAGTCTTGCTGTGTGTATTGGTGCATTGTCATCCTGATACACGGCACCGCCTTCAGGATACAATGTTTGAACCATGGATGCACATGGTCCTCAAGAATGGTTCGGTAGTCCTTGGCAGTGACGCGCCCATCTAGCACAAGTATTGGGCCAAGGGAATGCCATGATATGGCAGCCCCATGCTTCACTCTGGGCATGCAACAGTCTGGGTGCTACGCTTCTTTGGGGCTTCTCTACACCGTAACTATTCCGGATGTGGGGAAAACAGTAAAGGTGGACTCATCAGAGAACAATACATGTTTCACATTGTCCACAGCCCAAGATTTGCGCTCCTTGCACCATTGAAACCGACGTTTGGCATTGGCATGAGTGACCAAAGGTTCGGCTATAGCAGCCCGGCCGTGTATATTGACCCTGTGGAGCTCCCCGACGGACAGTTCTGGTGGAAACAGGAGAGTTGAGGTGCACATTTAATTCTGCCGTGATTTGGGCAGCCGTGGTTTTATGTTTTTTGGATACAATCCGGGTTAGCACCCGAACATCCCTTTCAGACAGCTTCCTCTTGCGTCCACAGTTAATCCTGTTGGATGTGGTTCGTCCTTCTTGGTGGTATGCTGACATTACCCTGGATACCGTGGCTCTTGATACATCACAAAGACTTGCTGTCTTGGTCACAGATGCGCCAGCAAGACGTGCACCAACAATTTGTCCTCTTTTGAACTCTGGTATGTCACCCATAATGTTGTGTGCATTTCAATATTTTGAGCAAAACTGTGCTCTTACCCTGCTAATTGAACCTTCACACTCTGCTCTTACTGGTGCAATGTGCAATCAATGAAGACTGGCTACCAGGCTGGTCCAATTTAGCCATGAAACCTCCCACACTAAAATGACAGGTGTTTCAGTTTCATTGTCCAACCCCTGTATGTGCCTGTGTGTATGATTCCTATCATAAGAGAAAGTCAGTGTCCAATGTGTCCATCCAAGAAAACATCAGCTCAAATGCATCCTGAAAAGCCCAGAAACTGACATGACATCCATCCCTCTGGTGAGTACATGTAAACTTTAAGCCAACACTCTGTGCTGTACAAAATGTATGCAAATGCCAATTACGGCACTGCTTCATTAGGAGAGGAAAAAAAGAGAACGTCTTTAACAATGTGAGAGAAAAAAAGCATCCCAGCAGAGAGGATAATGCAGAGAAAAAGAGAGGCGTGTATTTGTAAATACTCACAATCACAGTGTAAGTTTGGCAAACTGATGTTTAAACTCACATCTATCTTCCCACCACTGTCTTTATCAGGGTCATCCACATACAACTCATTTACACTAAGGTGGACAAAAAAAGATAAAATGTTAGATACACCGAGCGTGAAAGTTGGTTAATTTACATTTAAAAACATAACAGATTTTCACAACAATCTCAGTACAAAGGACCACCACAAAAGAGTATTTATGAATCTGTGTCTGTAATATCCTTTTTGACAAACCTTCTCCGTGTCATCCAATCATTACATACTGCTGACACATGCACAAAGCCAATTTCCTGTGAGGAATATTGTCTCCATTGTCTGTAGCACCGGTTGGGTAACGGACAGTATAACAAGGGGAATTGCCATTCACTATTAACCCCCTGCGTGTGTCTCAGACGCAGGACGTTACGATCTTACGTACATTTCGGTGGCTATGAATCCGGTCAGCTCGGACAGGAAGAGGAAGAGTATGAAGACGCAGCAGAGGATGGAGACTGTGGGAAGAGAGACAAGGACACACACATTAATCTCAAGTTACACCAGCTTGTAAAGGAATGATGCAAACCCCACTGAGCCAGACTAATCCAGTTGTTTTTAGAAATGGCTGACCTCAGCTATTGACATAAATGAAATTACAGCCCTCATACATTTTGTTTCCGCTCATAAACAGTGGTTTTACTGCCAGTTTTAAAGCTGCCATTACGCAGGTTTTTAAAGACCATCCTACACTCATTACCCGCTGAATACCAGCACACCAGGCAGCCATTACAGCATCTTTTCTCTGAGAGAGGTGAGCTCACGCTATTCTTTATTCAGAGCTACAAAACAGCTCATTTTCCATAAACACACTCATCCCAAAAGTGGCTCCTTCAAAGACCTAAATAAGGAATATCAACCTTAAATCACACCGAGTCAATAAAAGAGTTTTAAAGGGGAAAAGCACCAACTTCATGTGTAAAAACTAATGAGCCTAACAGAAAACTGTCATGTGTTTACTTAGATGAATATAGAAGGAATGGATCTGTGCCGGCGCAGCTGTAGTCTTTCCGGTCTGGCGAGATTCTCAGTCAGCAGGTGAGGTGCATTTACGTGGCAACTGTTTCCTGGGATCCCACAAGCACATGACCCTGTGGTAGGCAGGGCGTTGCAGGCAAACTCGTCACCTTTAGAGAAGGCTTTACATAAGGTAATGTTTAACCAACAAACACCAGGGAGTGTCACCATGACACATAGGTTACCAATTCAGGTTCATCAAAACACTAATTTTTTCCCTGGCTTCAAAGGAAAGCAGCTTGTATCCAGGATTATTAAAGGCTAGAATAAAGAGTTAATACTGGTTTTAAACCGGATGGCAGTAGAGACACTGACTAGTCAAACGATGAGCTACCGCGACTTTGTTTAAAGGTCAGATTACATATTTGTTCCAAGCTGTGAAACTAAGAGTCAGATAAATAACCAGCCCTGCGCTTCTTTAACCACATGTGCCTGCATGCGACTTCCACAGTACAAAGTAAATGTACCACAGCTGTATCTCATTATAACCAAAATAAGATATGAAGATTTTAGCAGTTTTCAAAAACTAACTTTTTTAAACTTTGGTCTACCAAGATGTTCCCAGTCCCATTTGTTCTCACACCACTAAGCTGGACTAGCATATTTTCCTCCTACAGCACAGACAAGCTAAGGCCGAACAAACACAATGCAAAGAAAAAACAAAAAGCAGCAGTAAACAGTCTGACAATAATGCAAATCTATTGTTGTGAGGTAGATACCCTAAAAAAACTATCCCAACAGACGGTGGGCATCAGTATTAGAAAAACAGATCGCTTCAAATATTTGGCTTTTTAATAAAAGTCAAATTATGAGCTGCCCTAACTTGAATGAAACAATAAATGTGTAAAATGTGGATAAGCCCAGAGCACACACCCTTAGACAGCGTATAGAGACAGGAAGGGAGTCCACTGTCGACAGGAAGGACTTCCTTACACTTCCTCTCTGGTGGAAATTTGTGCATAACTACCTAATTTCCTCTCTCGTCCATCATGTGCTACAATCAATACTCGGTTTGCAACATCAAGTCATCCCTTGTTATTTTTTCAGACTGCTGCTTTCATGACCTGACCGGCAAAACAAGAAAGGGACTGAGGCGCCAAAAATGTGCCATCAGCTGCATTGTAATCTACTGAGCGATGAATAATCAATGTAATCCGTCATGATATGATGACTTATTGATGACAAGTAGGGGAAAAAAAAACATGACCTGACAAGAAAAGCACTTAAATTCCACTGATTACGTCTCATGTGCTCGAAGGCAATGCAAGTCCATAATCATTAACATTCTCAACATACTTAGTTGTCCTAAAACATGTATTTTCCCAAGTTTACGCAGAGGGCAGGTAAACCTCTGTGCTGTACAGGCAGGTTCCAGCTGGCAAGGTCTTCCCATAAACTGTTCCTCAACAGCAGCTCTGATTTCCAGTTGAACTGAGGTTACCCCTCGTCGCTTAATAAAAAGGCCAAAGGTGTTCTGAATTCTTCCACTAAGGATCATAAAGCTCCTGCTATCAAAGAAAGGCCCTGATATGGAGGCAGGAAACGAAGCTGAAAATGTGAAGACAAAGCACCTTACAAACTTAAATAAATGGAGGCCATTTTTAGAGTTGCAACACCAAAAATGTTTTAAAGAACTTATTTTAGATGTTGTTACAGCCCAAAGCCTTTCCACCACATCCTGAGAGTCTCTTCCAAATGTGTTTAAAGTTTTTTCTTTTACACACATCTTCATTCCAGTCCTTGCCCTTGACCATGGCATCATATTTACAGAAAATGGCAAAGTGGACATCTGGAGGGCAAAAATGGTTTAAAAAGACCCTCTGTAAGACAACAGTAGCTGACAGTCTGGCCTTTATGGAAAAGAGAAGATTAAATGCAGCAAAAGCCTGACTTGAGGGACGCAATATTCTTCAGCTCTGAACCAAGTTTTCAGCAAACACTCTTTAGGAATAATCTTCTTGGTGTTAAAACTGTTTCTTTTATTTTCTGTCAAACTGCATTTGAAGAATAAAGTAAAGAAACTGGGTCCTCATTACAGAGTGCTTGGAAAATGACTGCTGTATCAGTCATGTACTGGAATGAAAATGAAACAAAAACCTAAATGAAACCTCTGAACGGCCTCCAGGAAGTCTGACAAAACATTGCTCAGGATCATTTAAAAAGGTGTGGCTGCTTGGAAGCAAAAAGATATAAAGACGATTGAAGGAGCTGGTCGTTGGGGGGAGGGGCGCTGGTTAAAGGTCATTGAAAATATTGATATTTGAAAGCACCTTAATAAGACCAGAAGACCAGCAGCCCAAAGTCTGTTTAAAAAAACATGAACGAGTATGAAATAATCTAGGTTTTGAAAACTAGAAAAATAAAACAAATGCAGAACAATGCGAAACAACAGCAGAGGCTTTCACCCTCAATAGTTTATCTAAGCTAGACTGGATTGAGCCAGAGGGAAGGTTTGTTCATATAGCTGCAGCCACTCATATCTGACTACACACTTCCCTGATATGGAGGCTAGCCGGACACCCTTACTGTCTGTACATAAAAAATGAATGTTGAAAGTTCTCAGATGCATTAAAGTTTCCACATAACTACCATATTTCTGTCATATATACATTTTAAAACTTGCTTTATTTATTAAAGGAGCTTTGCTCATGTGAAGATGCAATCTGGTGTCATTTTATTGTACAAAAAAACAATGATAATTATAAATGGCATTATTTCTACGCGTTCAGGTCGTTTTCGAAATCTAGGTCATACATTTCAAGCATCTAAACTGTAGAGCATTGACGTGAAAGCCGTTGTGTTTGTTTTCATGTGTTTATAAGTAACACCTCAACGCTAACAGAAAGATAGTTGCCAAGTCCACCAATGACTCATTTAGCTGCCATGTGACATTCCCAGAGCGTCATCCTTTGCCTGAAGGCAACACATTACAGAAAGGAGCATCCTTCCAGCTGATACAGCCTAACACTGTGGAATTAACTGACTAGGAGAGTCAAACAAAGAGGTCAAGGTTTGACCTATGGTCAAGAGAGTTCATTTTAAGCTATCCCAGTGCCACATAACACCAGCATGAGCAAATGCATACGTCCTGCAAAAATACTACATTTTGAACCTTTGCATAGATTATAGCCTTAAACATTTCATTGTGATTTTATGTGACAGACCAACACAAGGTAGCATCCAGTATTTCAGTGAAGACCTGAGAGATTTTTCATGGAACATAAGTGAAAAAACAATATCACGAAGACCACAAAACACAGCAAACGGTTTAGCTTAAAGCTTTGATAGGTTATAAAAAAATATCACCAGTAACTATTAGTCACGCGCTCCACAAAACTGGTATTTATGAAAGAGCGACAAGAAAAAGCAAAAGAAAGACATAATGAGCCATATACTGGATACAGCAAACATATGGAAGAAGGGGCCCTGATCAGATGAGAGACAAATTGAAACTTTTGGCCAGAATGCAAAATACTGTTTGCCAAAAAACCAACACTGCACATCCCTCTGAACGCACCATAACCAAAATGAAACATGGTGGGGGCAGCATCATGCTGTGGGGATGCTGGTGAGTTGATGTGAAGGTGGATGGAGATAATTACAGGGCAATTCAGATAGAAAACCCTTTAGAGGCGTCAAAAGACATGGGATTGGGGTGGAGGCTCAACCTCCAGCAGAACAGCTAACCCTATACCCAGACCTCCAATGAAATGATTTAGATCAAAGCAGATTACTGTGTTACAATGGCCCAATTAAAGTCCAGACCAAAATCCTGTTGAGAATATGTGGCACTATTTGAAAATAAAGGTTCACACTCCATCCCATCTATATGAGCTTATGCTATTTTTCACAGATTATGATGGATATGTTTTACATGTGCAAAGCTGGTAGAAACATGCCCCAAAACACAGCAAAGTATTGACTCAGGCTCTAAATACAAATGCATGCCACACTTTTTAGATTTTTATGTGTAAAACAATGTTTAAAACCAGGTATCGCTTTCCTTCCACGTCACAATAATGTCATTTGTGTTGTTCTATCATGTATATTCCCAATAGAATAAAATGTTAATGGTTGTAATGTGGTAAACGTTAAAAAAACAAAAAAAAAATTCAAGGGGTGTGAATACTTACATACAAGGGTGGATCTCTACAAAGTTGGGGCATATGGTTACATATAAAAATCAACATAATGTACATAATGAATAGATACTTAGAATATCTGCTTGTGTTATGGAGGCCTACTCACTGAAAGCTCCTGTGTAGGTTGGCTGGGTGAGATCTTTTGGCACTTTCCTGTAGATATCACATCTAAGAGGAGAAAGAAAAAAGGAAACACAACAGGGGAAGGGGAGTGAGTAAAATAACATAGCCAGAGTAAACAATGCGTAATGAGAAAACCAGCACATTCTGTACCCATCGTGGAGTGCGATATTACAGAGGAGAGGTGGAATGTTGGCTCTGGACCGCAGCCATCACACGTAGCGGACTCAGGACTGCTAGCTCAGACTGGTAAAAAGTACCCTTTTTTACAGGGGTACACCTCCTCCTCTGTATGGGTGCTCTTTTATTATGATCTGTGCCACAAAAAGCCAAACACAAGCATGCGAACCAATATTCAGTAAATAATATTTAGGGTTTTTTTATCTTTCCAGCAGTGAGGGCTTGGGGTCACGCTAAGAATCAACTTCAGATTTATTGTGCAATCTTTCATAAAACTAATAAATACCAGCAGGGTTTAGTTAAAATCATTTCCATCCCATCTTCTTGTGAAATACTATCACTCCCCATTTGGGCAGTTAATAACAAAAACAGAAGAAAATATCTTCAAAACATCCCAGAAACTATTTCCGTCCAGGAGCTCTTGCACATATCCTTTTTGGGCAGTAAAACACTTTCAGGGCTGAACTCCATCCCTGACTGCACACATCCCACCCATGTGCTACTTCCCTTCTCATGCTCACTCTCCTTCCACCTCTCCTTTCTTTTAAAACAGACACATTTGTCCACATTTCTTCCACTGTCAGCAGCCAGAAAAGGGTTTATAGCTGATGCAATGCAGGGCAGATGAGGAAGTATGAGAAAGAGGGCTTCCTATCCAGCCAAGGCTGGGCTGTTGCTCTTATTTTGCCTCAGCTTTCACTTCTTTTTGTTGTTGTTTTTTCAGCCACAACATTTCAAATCATGGATCTGACACCTTAGTCTGGCCCCTTGTATGCCAATAAGCAGCTAAACAGGATATATGAGCCAGACAGTTTAGACAGGAGTTTGCAGGGAGCTCAGGGAGTCGTTGTTACAGGTCAGGGTGAAAAAAACTTAACTTGAATGTCGAGGGGGAGCATCTTTCATCTCATGATCTCCTGATAACCACCCGACATGTGGAAAGCGACCCTATTAGTCAAGCCAAAAGGCTATCAATTGAATTTTGTTGATTTTTACTCATCTGATTTCAGGTCCGGGAATGCACACTTCCTTCTGGGTTCGTTTCGCTTTAACGGGAAAAAAATTTACCCAAGTTATGTGGTCAGAATTTTTACAAAACTGGAAGTCTGGCTCTCACAATCATGACATGTTTGCCAGGTGCACCGTCTGAGGTATGTGGAAAACAGAAACTCAGAGAGACTGGATTTGTACATATATGACCAGCCTTATATTAAAAAATAGGTACCTTCAAAAAAAGTATTCATTTTATTCACTGTTGCACAAAGATTTAGTCAAAACCTCTGTTCCCATATGAAAACAAGCAAAGATCAAACTGGTTTCCAAATTGTACACATTTACATATTCAACCTTAGTCTTTTACATTAAAATAATGAAAAAGAAAAATCAAAGTATTCCATAAAGTCAAGGGAGACTGACATGTTTGTTCCTGTCAAAAATGCTCATAAACTCATGATATTTCTGTTTTTGCCTGGATGATTTCTATGGTATTCTCACTGAAACAAAACTAAGTCTGTAAGATATGGAAAAATGAATGTTTAGTTTTTTTTTTCATTTTTAACTCAAGTGATTTTTTTTAAGGATGTTTATTTTAGGTCCAAAATAATCTAATTTCAACATTTACCATCACTCCATGGTGCACATTCTTCCTAGGGAAGATCCCACATATCAGATCGGGGTCCTAAACTGTATTACAAATCTTGCAATTCCTATGAAGTCAGATTTTATGTTAGTCTCAACCACAGCGCTAGCAAGCGAGTCATGCTGCTGCAGCAACTTTATAAAAAGAAAATTCACAGCTTTTTTGGGTGTATTACAAAAATGTGTCATAGACTGTGCACTTTATTTTAATAGTTTGGGTTTTCATGAGCAATTTTAGTGTTTGCAGAGATGGTCACAGCAAGCGACAGACCGTATTGGCTGCTGCAGCTTCCTGTCTCTCTATGTCATGTGATCTGCTCTGCATGCCGTGTTCAGTTAGTTGTCGGTGTGGGGTCAGCAGTGCAGAGAGCAGCTGAAACGCTTGTCAATACATTTTATGCTGTGTAAAGCAAAGTGCTAAGTTTATTGACTTAAACAGAACATTTTCCTGTAAGTTTTGTCCAGATACAATTAACTGGAACCTCAATAAAATATTTTACCAGCCAAATTATCAAGTCATAACAAAACAGTGAGCAAACATGCTAACTTTAGCAAACTACTTCAGATGAAAACATCATCACAAGGAGCAAAACATGGGTTTATTGAAAACTGTAGTTGTACGCGTTGAGTCAAATAAAGCTTTAGAAACAAAGGATAAAGCTATCCCCATTTTAGGTAACGTTGTTTGAACATTACAGAGATCTTCTTAAATTAGTTGTGTTGTAGCAACATATTAGGGGTCTCCTGCTGAAACTCCAGTTGCAAAAATATGTCTGTCACTGTGAGGAAAAACAGACGACCTCAGTATTGAATTACGACCATATATTGGCCAATTCCAAATCTTGAATGATTCGGATCAGTATTGTATCAAACATTTTGGGACACTCTTGGTTATTTTTAAGTCGAAGGAACATAAGGATTTGACTTTCTCCCAATAATGGGTGCAAATCCTAATAGAGGTTTCTGAATTTTCCAGAACTCAACCTAACCTTCTCTTTTCCTGTTTACTGCTGATTCCTAATTACATTATGAGGAAATGGTTGGCTGAAAACAGCTTTTTTTCTTATTCTTTCTCTTACCTCAATTTTTCACCTTTTAGATGTTGATTAACGCAATTTTAGGTAAAGCAAATGTTAGAACATTGAATTACCTAACATTTAACCACTGAATATTGCTTTGCAAATATTGAATTTCCAAAAATATTTCGTGAAGGTGCATCTGATAGATGCTTTTAAAAACTAAAGTGATGGCAGAGAAAGAGCCAGTGTGACTTAGGTTTTCTCCAGCCATATGTAGCATACAGTAACACAAAACTGGCCCTCCCTGACATGATGCTGTGCACTGCCGGTCAGAGGAAAGAAAGCTCCTACACTGTTCCATTGCTTATAAAAAACTGACTGTTTGGAAAAGGAGTGCATTCACTCTATGCTGTTCTGCAACTACAGTTGGCGAGCTAAGAGCTATTAGTAAGACTTGTATATTACTGCTTTAAATCTTTGTTTTAATATGTTTATAGTGTGGAGCTTTTACTCGAGGTAATCATACCGTAACATTTTTTACTGACCCATACCTGCACCTTTTAAAAAAAAACAACTAATGAATACAGCATATAGATTTTGAGAAATTTCCACAAAAAAGCATTACTGCAAGGGAGAGCAGTTTAAAGGGCCTGACCCTGAGCACTGATAGCATGGCAACAAACTAAACAGTTGAACACTGCCGAGTTGCTTTTGCAAATGTAAAGGGCGTCTTTTTTTGCCGTAACAGCATCTGCATTCAGACATGAGTATGTTTAGCAGGCAACTTCCCAAAGGTAAATTAAAACCTGAGCGAGGAAACGAAGTCTCACTCATCCGGTCACTCGATACCTGAGGTAGAGTCTCAACACTCCATGTGAGCTGTAAATAGCCTCAGACAGAAGCACGGTGGACGTTCTGGATATATTTACAAACAAGATACACTTAGACATGTGTACTAATTTAATGCTATGGCATTACAGAGTCTGTGTGTTTTTAACAAGTAAAGCAGAATTCAAGCTTTATGCATCACGATGTTAAAGAATGCAACTAGATTACTTACTGGCTGAAGGATAGCAATCGAAACAAATACACTGAATTTTTCCTTATCCAACACCAACGGATCTGGAGCCTACGTGAGCTTTGACATTACTTTACAAAGACATGTAAGCATCACATCCTTATTGTTGCAAAAAATACAATTTCAACCATTGCTATGCAGCACTTTGAAGTTGATAATATATAAGTGCAAATATTGCCAACACGGAGGTCAGACAGCTAATCTTAGAAAGAGATGACTAGGCTGAGTTAAAATGTGACACCCAGAGACACCCACCTTGAGTTTGAAAACAAACTGATGAAGGCTAGGAAGATGTCTCCAAGAATGGATCCAAAAAAGGGTTTTGTTTGCGTGTTAATATATCTGTTGACTAAAGGACATGGCCACAGCACAAACCTGTCACCTCAATTGTTTACACTGTTTACACTGATCTAAACATCAGCTTTTGAACATAGGTGCTCAGGTGCATTATAAAAACTCTTTCAAGCAGTATTCACTCAGCTCGATTCATGTCTGTTTCTGAATTGAGGGTGTTTAGACTAGCCATGAGCTGGTTACTGGTATCAAGGTATAACCAAAATTTTAACAACGTGTGTTCTCACGTTGTTTGAGGCATTCAGAAACAAAATGCTGCCCCTTCCCCACCCATTGCTCTCACTGCTAGGCAGCTGGCAGAAAGAGGGCCACTTGGATTATCCCACTCACCCAAAATAAACATACATTTATTTTACATTTGGAAATATTTCCAGTTGCAAAAAACACAGACCATCATTGCATTAAAAACAAAAGCGTGCCACACCTACCACTCTTATTAACTACACTTTAAAACTACAACTAACAAGCTATGAGCAGCATGTCTTAAGCAGCCGACTGCACCACCCAAATTATAGACTGACCAGTTATCCAGCTTATATTAGCTTGTTATACTTATGTAAGTCTATGAAAAGCTGAATAGCAAAAAGCTGTAAAATCCTGAGTATGTAAATCAAAAACATCAAAAATACACATATGTAACAGCATAAATAATTCTTGCTAATCTAAAGCAATTAAATCATTTTGCAGCTTTTGTTTCTATTATTCTCTATTAACTGATAATAATCAATGTCGTCACACTGTGAGAATTTCTCAGCGGCCCATGCCTAGCGTGTTCACACTCGTTACAGCTTACTCATAGTTGGGAGTGTTTTATTTATCACACAGTTAGCGTTAGCGGACTCTCCTCCACTGATAATTCTTCAGCCACAAGGTAACATGAATCCAGCACTAAATCAGTCTGCAACTGTATCTGAAAAGAGCTGTTGAGCCATATACAGAACAGGAACTAATTTCCATCTAATGTAATACATTAGGCAAATCATAAAATAAACTAAATGATTTTCCACTAAAACATGTATTAGCCTGGTTTTGGTCATGTGAGCGATTAGGCAGTTAGTTGCCTTACCCAAAGACACTTTAATATGCTATAAAGTTCCTCTAAAACAGTCCACTAACATAAAAACCAATACATTGTTAGATCAAGAAAGAATCTGAATTTCCCATCAGGCAGTACAGCTGTACGGTCAGTCAAAAAAATGGATGGTTTAATAGTTAAGAACAGACCTTTATCTGTAATAAGTAATTTCTCCATTCTCATTTAAACTACCGGACCCAAAGTACATTTACGGTTAGCCTCAACTCCACTGCCAGTATTTTTAAACCAATATTTAAAAGCTGCGGTGAAATATCTTCAATGGTTTACATGTGGGTGACATTTATGGGCAACATCCTGCCTTCATATTAACTTTTGGCTGATGTTTGTAATTTCCTGAATTACTGTAAATATAGTTCCCAAATATAGTCTCCTTTCTGACATGTCACGGCCCAATCTTCTTTGACGGGACTGACATGTTTTGTCAATGGAAGGACACGGTGTACCCGCATCGTTCTGTTCATGTGCTGAAATTAAAGCACGGGACCACTTTTCACGGAAAAGGTCTTACTAAATAAACCCCATCTTGAGAATGAGTCACACTAATTCATCCTCTCCTTGAATTACACATAATGGACACTTCAGGCTGTCACATACTAAGACGGCCTCACTGCACGGTGTACCAACACCTCCTGTGTACAGAGGTGCACTTCAAGGATGAGACAGCTGTTACACAATCAAGATAAGAGGATTAATAAGACATAAACTAAAAAACTGAATTCTAACTAAAGCTCTAAAGACACAATGATCTAATAATCTCTTTGACAAACAATCAACATCCTCCACTGAGCTCGAGCCAAACATCTCAACTGTCAATAGATGACACAAGTTAAAGAGCCATTAAACTTTAAAGGAAAACTCCTCAGGTCATCAACATGTTCAGCTCTTCCGTCATTCTGAATAAGGTTACCTTTATATAGCACAAGTAGGCGTGAGGTGGTATGAGATTCTGACTGTGTTTCACTGAAACACCTGGTTTTGGACCACAATAATTTATTAGTATGGTGTAGGGCCTCCTTTTGCGGCCAATACAGC